>JXCR01142789.1:559647-570226 GCA_002079205.1 Phalaenopsis hybrid cultivar | reverse complement strand
GTGTGTTCTTTCTCTTTTTAATATATATATATATATATATATATATATATATATATATATTAATTGTCGCTTGTCGCGACACTTTGGTAATGCAGACTAGCGTAAGTCCCTTGGGGTCACGGGTTCAATCCCGCCTGAGTGCATCTGCCTTGCAGTGCGGGATCGAGTTGTTAGGCACATGAGGGTGGCTAGGGGCTCATAGCTTCCGGCCATTCTTTTATAAAAAATTAATATATATATATATATATATATAAATTAAGATTGCTGTGAATTTGTTTGGTACTAGTTGGCAGATTTCTTTTCAATAGCCAATGCATTAAATAGTCTTTACTAGGATTTTTGGAATAAGCAAATATGGGCCTTGATGTATTACTACAAAATAAATGCTATCATAGAGTTGAGTTGCTGATCTTATTTTTTGCTCTACGAAGAAAACGTGTTATGCCGACTTAATCTGCCGCAGGTACGACTCTCCACACAACTAATGAAATCTACAATGGCGCCAAGAAAACATAAATTTTAATTTGATGAATTTCATAAACTTTTTTATTTTTGTTCATTGATCTTCTTCGCTATTTTTAACTATTTTTTNAAATATGGGCCTTGATGGTATTACTACAAAATAAATGCTATCATAGAGTTGAGTTGCTGATCCTATTTTTTGCTCTACGAAGAAAACTTGTTATGCCGATTTAATCTGTCGAAAGTACGACTCTCCACACAACTAATGGGATCTACAACGGCGCCAATAAAACATAAATTTTAATTTGATGAATTTCATAATTTTTTTTTATTTTTGTTCATTGTTCTTCTTCGCTATTTTTAACTATTTTTAACTCTCCTTGATTGAATTAGATTTATCATCCCAAGTAGAACATTTTTTTAGTGTTGGTTATGCTTATAAAGCCTAAGCAGGAGTCAATCATTGTTTTTTTCTCTAAAATTGGTAATCTTTGGTGGTTTTCCTTTTCATATTCTCTACTTNACTCTCCTTGATTGAATTAGATTTATCATCCCAAGTAGAACATTTTTTTAGTGTTGGTTATGCTTATAAAGCCTAAGCAGGAGTCAATCATTGTTTTTTTCTCTAAAATTGGTAATCTTTGGTGGTTTTCCTTTTCATATTCTGTACTTATTGATATACTCAGTAGATCATTTACTCTTTTATTTATTGAATTTTCCTCTCAGTCCTTGCATGTCATTACACCATAGCCCTCATATGGATCATCTAATTTATATTTTTACTCAACTCTTTATTAGTATTTTGAAAAATGAANTTCCTCTCAGTCCTTGCATGTCATTACACCATAGCCCTCATATGGATAATCTAATTTATATTTTTACTCAACCCTTTATTAGTATTTTGAAAAATGATCATGCTGTTCATTTTGTGGCTATCTATTTTCTTGGTCACTCACTAGCTTATGAAATTTTATCTTCTTGGTTTACAAGGAGCTCTCCATCNCTGAAATTCATAATGGATCTCGAGCAAAATTATCAGGTTTATTTTCTTGATGCTCTATTTGTCCTTTTGCATATAAAGTTTGCATTGTATTATATAAATGGGTTACATTGTCAAAGAAAATGATCGTTCTGTCTAGGTCCTGCTGTCAAGTCTTCATGCTATTAATTGATTTTCTTAAGAAAATAATACAGATTGAGGGGCAAACTGAAATATAAGCCTTTGTCAGGAAAGTTTTGAATATCATTTTTTATATTTGCATGAAAAAGATAGTATTTTGAATATTGTATTGCATTCACTCAAGACATTTTCATTCCGGGTAGCTTATAGGGAGAAAAAACTTCTTATTGTTAAACTTTAATTAATTATGGGGGCATTTACATATATACCACCAAATTCATATATTTTTACATATCTAACACCTAAAGTTTTGTTTTTTTTTTACATTTATACCATCCATATCTTTGATATCATAACAAAATACGACTATTTTAATTTTTAAAAAGTGAAATACACCTTCTCATGCATAGGTTATACGGCATATATATAAAAGTTGAAACTTGGGTGTTAGATATGTTAAATACAATAGAATTGAGTGGTATACATGTAAATCTAGCTTAATTATTTGATAATCCCCCTGATTATGTGTGTGGTCAATTTAATCCCTTAATTGCTCCAAATTGATAAAATATGATCTCTTACATAGAATTTATCATAGAAAATTGATCCTAATATAGCCTTTTAAGGAATTATTTACATTTAATTTTGTATAATTGGGGGATTAAATTAGAAAATTATGTTCCTCTTGGACTGAATTTGTCACTTGAATATTCGGGCTTTTTTATTNTAGCCTTTTTAAGGGATTATTTACATTTAATTTTGTATAATTGGGGGATTAAATTAGAAAATTATGTTCCTCGTGGACTAAATTAGTCACATGAATATTCGGGCTTTTTTAACCGGAAACTTTGTATATTGCTTGAGATCTCTCAAGCACTTATGAGACTTATAAATCTTGAAAGTATGAATATTATTCTGATCTTCAGCCATTATTTATGCATAGACTCTTCGTATCAAATATTTTAGATATGAATAAAATTTCCTATACTCTGTAGACCACTAGATTCTTTTTCAAAATCTATCCAGCTGAATTAGCTTCAAAAGCTTTGATCTACTTAGACCACAAGCGTTGACATTCCGATGGCTTCAAAAATTACTGTGGGTTCCAAAAATTTCAACTCCCCAAACTCTCACATTTGTATTGTTGAGAGTTTTGGAGGGTCAAATTTATAGAAAACAGATTAGATTCTAGAGAGGATACTACCTAGAGATTTTGCCCTCGTTTTATGAGAATTTTTTTATATGTGATTCAAATTTTCTAATAGGCTCAAGTCTCTATGGTTAATTACTTCTCCCAATAACAAGATAGCACTTCTGATTGAGGCTAGTCATTTTAACATTGAATAATCAGCTTCTAGTAACTACAGACCTAGAGTTTTTAGATCATAAAATTTTTCACTTGGAACTTAAAGCGAATGGTGGCGCAAATGATGACAACCTGATCAAGATCTCATGATTTTATTATCCCAGATCGTCTTGGTCCTTGATCTATTTAGTATTAGGAGTTAGGTGGGCCTGCTGCTTTTGTGTGTGAAAGGACAAGTAGCAGGTTTGAAGAGGGAAAGAGGTTCCGGCTTCGTGTATCAGAGAAAATCGCATTTTTGGACGATTTCAAACATAGAGGCTAAGTGACATTGTGTTGGGGGAAGAAGTCAAGTGAACAGGGAAGCGACAGGGTTTCGACTCAGGGAAAACAGGATTTCGATGCAGGGAGTGATTACAACACAATTAGGGCATGTGCGGCTGGGGGGAACTCACGTGAGGCAATGGAGAAGATGGATGGGGAGTGGACAGGGAAATTGGTAGTTTCAGAAGTCTTGGCATGCGGCGATCTCGTCGTCGGTTTTCCTGCGAAGGGCTGTGTAAAGTTTTTTGGAGTTTTCGTATGTCACAATCCCATCGTTGATTTCCTTTAGCAAAGTCACGACTATATGGCAAGAATAGGCAATGAAACATCACTCGACAGGGAAGCAAACATGGGAAGTTTCGTGCATTTACTTGTTGTCGCTCATTTGGTAGGAAGATTGAGTTTGTCTTTTGTGGTTTGCTTTCTGATTTGAAGTTTTTATTTTTTGAAATTTCAGAGCTCCATCTGTCCTGGCTTCATCTGTCTTGATTTTGTGCTTTGACAAACTTGATGGAGTTGGCCTGAATTATCTCCATGAACTTCTCAGTTAAATGAACATACCGTTGGTTTAAGCTTTTCTCTTTAACACACTTGATGAAAGAATTGATATGCAGTTAAATGAACATAACTTTGATTTTAGCTTTTCTCTTTGACACACTTGATGAAAGAATTGATATGAATCGTCTCGGCAAATTTGTCAGATGAATGAGCATACCTTTAGTCATAGCTCTATGCTTTGGCGGACTTGTTGAAGGACGCATGTCAATGATTACCCTTCGGGTTTATGTTAAAGTCAGTGGCAAGAGATCGTCGTTATGTGCTTAAGGTTTTATCGGACTTGATGAAGATTGAATTCCCTTAGTTCAACATCAAGCTTTGATTTAACTATGGGATAACTCCTTTGGTCCTTTGTTTTTTGCTTTGTCGGACTAATAGAAAAAGATAATTCTTTCAGTTTGTGTTTTACGTTTGATCATATCTTTTGAAGGAAGTTTGGCAATTTAAACAGAATACTAAGCTCAACTTGTGTTTTTTTAGTAATGATCTTTTTTTTTTAATTTTCCTTGAGCTTTTGACCATTTAAAAAAAAAAAGTTAGATCTAGTTTGCTTCAACTTATTAAGTCAAAGAGCTTAGAATTTAGCAATCTTTGTCATCAAACTTACAATAAAGGGGCTTCCTCACCGCAATCGTTTTTCATGGCTTGTTAAGTTAAGAGAGCTGCCAACAACTCGGTCATCTTTGGGCTTGTTGAGTCCGATTTTTAGGACTTGCTTGAGTCATAGACTTAGATTGCGAGAAACTTGTACTTCTTCAACTTAATAAGCTTAAGCTTATAGACTTGAAGGTTTCTTTTTTTATATCACAAGGTCTTGAAATTTGTTCATTTGAGAATTTTTTTAGCTTAATTGCATAGCTATTTTTTGAGTGTAGATTATCTCTTGCCTTAATCTGTCAATCTTTTGAGAAATTCTCCTCGATCTAGATCACTTAAACTTCAAGTTGGATGGGTATGGGAACTAGATAATTCTCGTCATCAGATTAAAAAGATGGGTCTCTCCTACAACAATTGTTTTTATGGTTTGGTGAGTAAGAACAGCTTGCTCTTTCACTGCAATCATTTTTATGGCTTATTGAGTGAAATGAGCTGTCAGCTGCTCGGTCATATTTGGGCTTGTTGTGATCGAGCTTTGTTTGACCTACTTGAGCCTTAAACTTGAGAAGTAATATAGTTGCATTTTTCTAGCTAACTCATTAAAACTTACAAATCTGGAAGTTTTTTCAATTGAATCATCAAAATCTTAGTTAATCAAAGAGAAAAATAATTTCCTTCTAAAATTTTATCGTGGATAAATTTTGCTTGATAATAAAATTCTTAAGTTTAGGGATTTTGGCATTGAAGCATAATGCCAACCAAAAATGAATGAGATATCGATGTTAGGCGTGATGTTGACCCTTGTCGTTGGGGATTTCAGTCATAAAGTTGTTGTCAATCTCAAAAAGATGGGCTCATTATCTAATAAAACACATTTTGGGATCTTTGCATCGAGCATGATTTCAACCCAAATAAACTAAAAAAAAGGTCTCGTCTTATGGATGAATTTTATAATCAGTTGGAAACACATTCTTATGTTACATGAGAGTTTATAGGAAAATCTTCTAAAATCTCCTCAAGCTTATGCTTTCTTTGAACGATTTCTTGTTCAACTTACATAACAATTTGTAAGAGAGAGTGAGGAGCAATTGAAATTGACTATTGTTGCTTTTTGCATGATGTCAACTCGAATGATTGATCTCCCTGTTTGACAAATACTGAGTTATAGTGCTAGATGCATTTAGGGATCTCGGCTATTCACTTCAAGATTTCTTCCTTCACCATCTCCTTCATCACTAGTTTTGACCTCCCCTTGGATCAACCTTGGGTTCGTGATCTTCCTCCATAAATATTCTTTGCATGCATAGGGAATTCACCTATTAATTTTATTTTATTATAAAATTTTAATAGAATTTTTAAGATTTATTTTGAATTTCTTATTCTTAACGATTTACATTGACTTAATTGTTAATATTAATTAATTTATTTATGAATCACTATTTTTATTTTATTTTAATTACTTTTAATTNATAAGGTAAGGATGTTTTAGGAAGGAATTTTAGAATTCATTTTTTTAAATTTTAAATTTTCAATAAATTTGAGTTTGATTGAATATATATTTTGTTTTATTTCACTTATTTAAAATTTTATATTTTAAAACTAATCTAAAAGTACTCATTAGATTTTATGGATTATATTTAAATATTTTTTTATATTATTAAAATATTTTATGAATTTTTGAAGTCACAATATATTATAGTCAATTTTCTTTAATTTCTTACTCAATTTAGCTAGGTCTCACTAACATATATCACTTTTTTTGTGAGGTATACCTCAGTTCATTGTTGGGATGTGTGAAGGGCTTAAATTGAATCTAGTTGTGCTCTTTTAATTGATTTAGTTTGATCTTGGGATAATAATTTTATTTCAATTTTAAAATTTTTAATATTTGAATTTTAATTTTTGGGAGCAAATGAAATGGTATTTGGATTAGGAAATTAAATTCATTTGAAAAAAAAAGTTATAATTGAGCACATAACATGCTTATTTTTTTGTTAGTTTAAAGTTTCTAATTTTAATGATTTGAAAAAATAAGAATGTGATATGAACTTCTCTATATTTGAAGTATAACCTTGATTTTTAATAATTTTAGGCTCAATGTTAAATTTTGATTTGCTCAAAATCAAGCTCAAAATGAAACAGATTAATCTAAATTATATTTCAATTCAGTTTGAACAATTTTAGTAAATGTTTGATTAATTAAATTTTTTTAAAAAAAATTTGGTTTGACTCGATTTGGTTAATTTGTGAATCAGACCATCTGCACTGATCAATTAGATAACCTTAATGGAGATTAATCTCATGGTTTTGCCTAAGGGTCTTAAGGTTTACTATATGGCTTGATCATGGTCATCCATTCCAAATAGCAAGAATGGCAACTCTAATTTTCTCCCTGACCTCGAGATAATGAATGAGAGAGTCATGCACATTTTTCTCCTCTAATTTGAGCAATATATTGGAGATTTTTTAAATCTTTTCACCCAAAAAGATTTGGAGTACCTAAAAGTTTCATCCTGTGGTAAATTTGGCCTTAAATATACCCTCACAAAGTACCAACAAAATTGAAGATTAAGCTCAAATTAAAAAATACCTAAGTTTATATGCACTTTGATTTGATTGGTTGCTTGAATGCTTCATCTCAACCTCGTGATTACCTCTCATTTAGTCTATAACATTTAGGTATGGTTAGTTCAATAACTTGTTCAATGTCAAGCAGAGGCTCATTGAAGTTGATCTTTGACATGGTTTAGAGCTCTTGAATGGGAAGAGGAAGTTTAGGGGAGAGTCGTTATGCTCTAGGGAAGGAAGATATGGATTTCATTGAGGGGAATATGCTTTGTGTGAGGATAAGTGAAATAGTCCCCTTTACGTGATAGGGTGGCTCAATCTGACTCTTTAAAGTTCATCACGTCATTTGATCACCACTAGTGGATGGTCATAACTAGTTTGACTTGTCTTTAGTGCTTGGGGCACTAAGAAAGATATGTGCGGTGTGAAAACGTTGTTTTCAGCGTTTTGAAAATGCATAAGTTATCAAAATGCAGTTTACCCAAACAGGTCAGGTGTGTTTTCAAAACGCCACCGCACCAAATAAGTTGCCCCAACGGGCCCTTAGACTTATGGGAGAGCCAAGGGAAGGGTCTTAGAATGCTAGACTTGATTTTGGGATCATTAGGTCTGAGGGCCCTACAAGGTGTCTAAGGATTTTAATTTGAGCCTAATTGCTTGGATTGGATTTGGTTCTCTTAGTTTCAACTTGAACATACTATTAAGCATATAACTATATAAAATGAGATAGAGTTCCACTTAAGCTTATTTGAAAAGGGACATTTGTTTTGGGTTAACCATTCACCAAGGTCAATTGCATGTTCTTCAAGTATAAGGATAGCTATGAACACCATTACACATATAAAAGAGCTTAAAAAAATATAAATTTTTATAAATAATTAATTCAAAGTAATCATAACATGGATTATTGAAAAATACATATTATAATATATAATATGCTTTAATCAAATTCTCAAAATCTTGCAAATTTATATTAATTATGAAAGCTTTTAAAATTAAAACCAATCATAGTGAATGATCAGCTTCAATTCAACAGACTAAATGGCTTAAAATTTTTCTTTAATTAAGTTAATTTAAACATTAAACTAAATTGTATAGTATGATCTATATCATACTAAATTGTGAGTTTTCTTAATTAATCTAACTAAAATCATAAAATCAAGAGGTAGCAAATATTGTGGATTATACTTCATGTTATTTCAATACTCAAGTAAGTTGATTATTTTAATATTTTTGACCTAATGCATTTAGTATGGATCATTTTTTTTTAATCTCTAAATGTTACAAACAACGAGAAATTTGGAGAAAGCTTGAAAATCAGCAAGTGGAAATTTTTATGTCATGTTCTCGTATCATGTTATGTCGTGTTCCCGTATCAGACACCGACACAACCCGACGCTTCTTCGACACTACAAAATAATGTTTGAATTTTTTTTTTTCAGGATCAAGCTTCTAGCACACATATCAACACAGCATTTGACGCGAGCTTAACATGATTTTGAGAAAATGGTGACACCATAATTAGAAAACTATGAATTAGAAAACTAGAAAACTATATTTGAAACTGCTCCATCTCTCATCATGTTGAAACTCCCTCTAACATTGGTCAAAATAGAGAGCATCAAAGGTGTAACCAATATTCGTCGAAGCCAAGCATTGTTAATTCTCTCTTTGTAATCATAGGATTTTTAAAAATTTTAATAGATAAGTTGAATTATAAATTTTATGAATTCTTTTGAAAAAATATTATATCTAATTTCAAAAATTGATTTTCATAAGCATGTGGTTTTATAATATAATTTAAATTTAAAAAATTAAATTTTATTCTTGTATACTTTGTGTTGTGATATTTTTAATAAAGAATAATAGAAAAAATATATATTTTGTATATTAATAATTAATTAAATATTAAAAAAAGTCTATGACGTGTTGTGTCTTATTTTTCTTAACTATATCGTGTTCCCGTGTCACATCATGTCGTGTCTGTATCCCCGTACCTGTGTCTGTAGTTCATAGGTATTTAAGAACATGTGCACATTAAATTATCTTCTTCCTTTTATTTATCCTACCATCCTCCTTCAGTTGAAAATATGACTACATTAAAAGCTACTATCTTTTTGCTAGAGTGAGATCATTTAATCTTATTTATAGGTAGAGTCGATTTATTCTCTCTTAGAGAAAGAAAGATTATAGAGTTTCTCCATTCTTCACTAAAGAGAGAATTATTTCCACTTTCTATGGCAGGGGAGAGAAGGTGAACATTTAATGGACTCAAGGAATGGATGTAAGCCATAGTGTAGAATCATAATAAATTACTCTTTTTTTTTGCACTATTAGTTTTATCACATTTTGATATCATACGATATTTTATGACTCTATTAGGGTCTGTTTAAGGCGGCTGCAGTGCATTAAAAAACAGTTGTGAAGCTGTTGAAAAATAATCTGATGTTCAAAAAACTTTGGTGGCAATTACATTTTTTTTTGTGAAAAAGTAAGACTGTAGCTAGAAAGTTGTCACTGCTCCTCAATTTGATTTAAGCTGCAGTTTTTTGAAAAAACTGACAAATGTGATTTACTCAAACAGACAAAACTATGATGAGGGTGTTGATTATTTGATGGCATGAATCACTCTTAATTTGTGAAGGACAACTGGGTAAACAAGATTAAAAATAAATTTAATAATCATTTTTCTACTTCTTTTGAGTTACTTTATCAAAATTAATTTCTCATTTATTTTTGCAAGAAAACTATCAAATTTTATGTTGCATGATATCTCAATTTTAAATAAATAAAAATAAGATTTCTTTATATTAAATTAACTATTATTTTAAAATAGCACTCAAAATAATCCCTTCTTGGATGTGTCATACACTTCACTTTTTACTTTGATTTTCTAACTTTTAGATTCCATATTTTCTTAGTTTCAATAAATTTTGAATAAACTAACAGACGCCAAGCATTTATCAGTTAGGTCATTTCTATTTTTAATTAAAAATTTAATAGATATATGTTATGAATATTTAATTTTATATTTAAAATATATTATGTAAATAGCTTTAGTGAAATTATCTCTTCTTCTTCTTTTTTTAGTATGCTACTTAAATAATTTAAGAGCTACTCAACACTATTTTTATTTCTTTATTGCATTTTATATTTTTAAGGTAATTTATAATGTTTGTTTTTTATTTTTGTAATGTGTGAAAAAGAATAATTTTTATTTTTATAATATTTACATAAAAATTTTCTCAACTTTAAGCTAATTTGTTTTCNGTCGACTAGCTTTTTAAGAGCAGACGAGCTCTGCACATCTATGAATGTTTGAGCTACATCGCATTTATAAAATGAAAAAAAAATGATTATCATACATACCACTTAATTCCTATGTATTTACATATCTAACACCTAAACTTTAATTTTTACATATCTATATGCCACATTATCATATGCATGGCAATTTGTATTTTACTTTTTGAAAGTATATAATAGTGGTATTTTTTATTTGATGTTAAGAAATTGAGTGTTATTTGAAAGCTTAGGTGTTAGATTTGTAAATACAAAAGAATTATGTGGCATTTATGTAAATGCCCAAATATATATATATATATATATATATATATATATATATATATATATATATATTTGGGCAT
>JXCR01142789.1:529649-556607 GCA_002079205.1 Phalaenopsis hybrid cultivar | reverse complement strand
AAAATGAACGTTCTGTCTAGGTCCTTCTGTCAAGTCTTCATGCTATTAATTGATTTTCTTAAGAAAATAATACAGATTGAGGGGCCAATTGAAATATAAGCATTTTTCAGGAAAGTTTTGAATATCATTTTTTATATTTGCATGAAAAAGATAGTATTTTGAATATTGTATTGCATTCACTCAAGACATTTTCATTCTGGGTAGCTTATAGGGAGAAAAAACTTCTTATTGCTAAACTTTAATTAATTATGGGGGCATTTACATATATACCACCAAATTCATATATTTTTACATATCTAACACCTAAAGTTTGTTTTTTTTTTACATTTATACCATCCATATCTTTGATATCATAACAAAATACAACTATTTTAATTTTTAAAAAGTGAAAAACACCTTCTCATGCATAGGTTATACGGCATATATATAAAAGTTGAAACTTGGGTGTTAGATATGTAAAATACAATAGAATTGAGTGGTATACATGTAAATGTACCTTAATTATTTGATAATCCCCCTGATTATGTGTGTGGTCAATTTAATCCCTTAATTGCTCCAAATTGACGAAAATATGATCTCTTACATAGATTTTATCATAGAAAATTGATCCTAATAAGCCTTTTAAGGGATTATTTACATTTAATTTTGTATAATTGGGGGATTAAATTAGAAAATTATGTTCCTCTTGGACTAAATTAGTCACATGAATATTCGGGCTTTTTTAAGCTAGAAAATGCTGATTTAAGCTGCAGCTTTTTGAAAAAGCTGACAAATGCGGTTTATCCAAATAGACAAAACTACGATGAGTGTGTCGATTATTTGATGGCATGAATCACTCTTAATTTGTGAAGGACAACTGGGTAAACAAGATTAAAAATAAATTTAATAATCATTTTTCTCCTTCTTTGAATTACTTTATCAAAATTAATTTCTCATTTATTTTTGCAAGAAAACTATCAAACTTTATGTTGCATGATATCTCAATTTTAAATAAATAAAAATAAGATTTCCTCATAATAAATTAACTATTATTTTAAAATAGCACTCAAAATAATCACTTCTTGGATGTGTCATACACTTCACTTTTTACTTTGATTTTCTAACTTTTAGATTCCATATTTTCTTAGTTTTAATAAATTTTGAAGCTCCAAGCATTTATCAGTTAGGCCATTTCTATTTTTAATTAAAAATTTAATAGATATATGTTATGAATATTGAATTTTATATTTAAAATATATTATGTAAATAGCTTTAGTGAAATTATCTTTTATCTTTTTTTTTAGTATGCTACTTAAATAATTTAATAGCTACTCAACACTATTTTTATTTATTTATTGCATTTTATATTTTTAAGGTAATTTATAATGTTTGTTTTTTATTTTTGAAATGTGTGAAAAAGAATAAATTTTATTTTTATAATATTTACATAAAAAAAATTTCAACTTTAAGCTAATTTGTTTTTAATATCATGTGAATATTTCCTCTTTGATCAAGTTTAAGTTCATTAAAAGTTATTATTATATAAATTTGTCTTATTTATTTAATCTATATAATTACTATATAATTTCTCAAATCTAATGATATAATATTGTATTATCATATCCAATACATATTCATATCTTATATTCTTAATAATAAGTGTATCTCATGTCTAAATTGTATCGTGCCAACAATATGTCCATTTGGGTGAAGTATAATCAGTGAAAAGTATTAATATCCACTTTTCAATTNTATATAAATTTGTCTTATTTATTTAATCTATATAATTACTATATAATTTCTCAAATCTAATGATATAATATTATAATATCATATCCAATACATATTCATATCTTATATTCTTAATAATAAGTGTATCTCACGTCTAAATTGTATCGTGCCAATAATATGTCCATTTGGGTGAAGCATAATTAGTGACAAGTATTAATATCCACTTTTTAATTCTTAATCTCTCTCTCTCCCTCTCTCTCTCTCTCTCCCTCTCTCTCTCTCTCTCTTCTATAACATATTCAGATATCTTTCTAGCATTATCCACAAACATTTCCAAGTTTTATAGTTACTAAAAGAGTGTTAAAAGTTCCTTTGAAATTATTGACTGAAGCATGACTTCTCTTGACTTAATTTCAGTCCTCCGTTCTAGAACACCCTCTACTTCCCACAGATTCTCAACTATTACACCAAATATGAGCTATAGTATTCATCTAACATTCTAAAATTTTTTGGATCCTACCATACAATATTAAGCCCTTCCATTAAACAAATATTTCTATATTAGCCTAATTTACCTAAATTATGCCACATTTAATCAATTTTGGCTCTCCTACATTATTTGACCTTCAAACCACCTGAAATATAACCAATAATTTTCGAACATATCAAAATCAACTATCCAAATATTCTCAAGTGGTTCCATGCCTAAGATCATCCATTATTAAAATCCTAAATCCAAACCCCCAAAGTCTATAGGGTTGGTTATGACCTCTTCAACTTGATCATGTTCTCTAATAAAATTATTCTAATCACTCGAGAGTATCCCCCACATTCTTAGCCTCCCACCAAAGCAAGTGAAAATCATGGATCAACATTCCTCAAGGCTATATCACTTTATCTACAAATAATTTAGTGCATATCTTTTTCAAATTTAAAATAGTTTAATAGGCCTAATACAATATTCATGTGAAAATCGACCAATAATGTATTAATCTAAGGGCATTCTATTTTAATTTTTTTTTTATCATCAAGACGTCCCCTCAATGTATTTCATATTTTGTTTAGTGTTTTCAATACCTTCTCATAAACTAGATTCCATGTAAGTATCCAAACATTTCTTCTTCTTCTTAAACTAATGCTAACATCTTAGTAAAAATAATATTATTTTTCTCATGATTGAGGATCAACTGATCAATAATTAAACATAGACCTAAATTTTATACATTTTCGTTGATAGTATAATCCATGAATACATTTTCAAAGTTTGCATTCTTACTATAAAGATAAAATTTAATAAGTCATTTGTTATTATTCATCTCTATGAACTTTTCATCAATAGAATATTCACCAAGTCACTAACCTTTAAAAAGACAAATTCAAATATTTCAAATTTAGTATTAATACCCTCAATGATAAGCATAATAGATTAAATATCATTCTCTTTATTATCAACATTCCTTTAGTAAAGCTAATGAGTCGAAATGCTAAAAATATGTAGTTCAAACATATTAAAAAGCTACCCTAAGGAGGATTTTTGGGCCTTCTTAAAATGATCTTAAGTTTCAAACTACTTGAATACCCTCCTATTAACCTCATTTTTAATAAGGTTGACAATCATCTTCCCAGCTCTTCCCTTAACTCTTGAGCATTACTCTTAGAACTAGGACTCACTCTTAGTGGGCCCAAAGTGGTTTCCTATAAACCCTAATGGATGGCTAAATCAGGTGAAAGCCTCCTTCATCTAGGTTAAAGGAACTCAAACTAACCATCATTTTCTCAAATGACAAGTTAATAGTGAGATCATCAAGAAATCGAGGAAGGTAATCCAAACCAAGTTTACTTAGGCCTAAGTCAACCCTTTGACACACTATAGGACCAATGCACCAAATGAGCTCAAATTGAATCTACATGTATAAATACTCATTCTAATGGCCCTAAAATTCTACATGGACACTTCCTTGTTTCAAGGAGGCTTGGTTAAACATATATGACAAAGTAAATCATTTCATCTAGAGCCCACCAAAATAAATTATTTCATTTTCTCTATATTTTGTCTTCTAATGATCCTAGCTTGTTCAAGGATCACTAAGGATATTTCCTAAGCCAATTCATGGTCTGTAAACCCTTGGCTAGTTTAATTTGATTATGTGACTAATTTAGAACCTAATTAATAAATCTCATCTAAATAAATTCAACCATTCTCCAATATTGTTCCAAATAAAAATGATGACCTTATGATAAAGTTCAGACTCTGCCAACCTCATCTAAGAGTTTGGTCAAACTACTTTGGCCAAGAGGCCCATCAAGTCCCATTAAGGATGATTTAGGCTAAACGTAAATTCTTTTTAAAGTATTAGATTCCAATTGAGATAGGTCATTCTATGAACATATTGAACCCTTAGTGATATCTTTGACATAAATTTAAGCTCAGTTTAAGCTTAATTAAATGTAATCCATTATAGAACCATTTGGGTCATAATGAGCCAAACTAAACCAAACATTATCCATTTCCATCAAAGTTAGCTAAGTGTACCTTTGGGTCATACCATAGTCAATGAAATCAATTTTATGATCAACATTGGGTTATGACCCACCATTCCAAATCCAATGGAGCTATATTGGGTCATAACCCAATGCTGACCCAACTAAGTCTACATGAACCATTCCAATTCAACGTTGTGTTATGCCTCTTCTAGGGATATACCTAAATGACTAAACTAAACCTCATGTTTATTAGTCCTCAATTGAGACATTTAGGCTTTAACTTAAGGATGACCCAGTTAACATCAGTTTCACTAATTAAGCTTGAATCCTATTCCAACCACACCAAACTTGGTCATGCAATCACTTAGACCCTAAGAATGCTCCCCAACTAGACCCAAGTCATTTATGCTATCCCAAGTGCACTCAAAAGCCTAATGCAAGCCATTATTTTTTAAATTTGCTCAATTAAATCAACCTCACCAAATTAGATCCACCCATAAAGTCACCTTTAGACCCTTAGAGTCTACTTACAATAAGTGTGACTAGTACTCATGGTAGTTGTTGCTTCCTTTGGTTCACTTGAAAGCAAGGTGGTCCTCGCCACCTCACCATCACACATCTTGCTACTCAAGTTGCTCAAACATTTGTGGGTATCTTGAATTTATCTTAAACTTTCATCCTTGAGCTCTCAAGGTTAGACGGTCATTGCCTTACCAGATTAAGTTGGGCGCAACCACAATAATGGGAATTACAAGTCAAATACTCCAAGAAAAAATTCTCTAAGTTTATACACTCTTCTCACTCTCCATAACTCAAAAAATTTCCCCATGCTTCCCCTTTTCTATGAGGCTTCTTAAGTCCGCTAAACATCAAACTCTAGTAAGATCTTTCTAAAGTTAGTCAACCAAGTAACTCAAGCCTTCCTAGAAGTTATAGTCTTCAGAATGCTCCTCCTTCAATCCAAATAAAACTCAAGAAATTGTCAATCCTATAACCAAATTAGTTGCACAAAGGAAATCCTCAATTATCCTCTCTAGCACATTTTGATTTCGATCTTTGTGAATCAAACATATCTTCTAAGTCAACTCAACCATAGGTTAGATCCTTTAAAATATTCTAATTATTTTGAATTTAAGAAGTTTAGAATACTTTCATTGGATCACTTAAATTGATGAGATTTCAATGGACAAACCCTAGTCAGAGGTTGGATCATCGTCTATTTTCATGATTTGAAATGAATAGAATTGATCCTACTACTTAGAAAACCATACGGCCCTAAAGTTAAAATATAGGTGTAATATGAGTCATTTGATCCCTGTGGTCTAACATTTTTCTAATACCTACATGCCACATGAAAAGTGTAGCATAGTTTTAGCATTGGATGTGTAAATCTATTAATAGTCAACTACAACCCTAAGAAAACCACACAATACTTTAAAAACTCAATAGAATCAAGTTTAAACCAAAAAATTTATGAGTAAATTTTTTTTTAATTTAAGAAATAAGAAAAATTATAAGAAAAATAAAACTCCAATTTTTATCCAATAATTTTAAATGTATTAAATAAATGCTAAAATAAAATTAAGTAAAATTACATAAAAAATTTATTTAAATCAACCACAATTTCTTAGGAAGATTTGTTTGGTCATAAGTGACCTTTAAGAATTTTGTAAAGTGATTTGAATGAACTTAAATGGGTATTGATAATTTTAAATCAATTTTATATTAAAGAAATTTAATAAAAAAAGAGGATACCTAAAGTTTCTAAGCAAATTTTAAACCTTCATGAAGTCATTCTTAAGGTTATCTTAGAGTTTTAGGTCAATTACTTCATTGATCTTAATTAATTAAACATAAAACTAAAATTATCTTAATAATAATGAAACAGCTATAGTAATTAGTCAAAAAATTAAGAAATTATTAAGAAAATTAAAATAGGATTAAAAAAAATAAATTAAAATTTCATTGTCTCCTTTGATAACTTAAAATAAGAATATTAAAATTAATCAAATTAAATTTACAAAGTTATTTTTAAAATAATAATGATAAATTCAATAAATTTAAAAAAATAAATAAATTTGTTCAAATAATTCTAAAATTTTAATGAAAATACCAAATGATTCTCTAAGACCACCTTGATGATTTCAAATTTATTTTGATTAATTTATATTTTAAAAAATTAATTTAAAATTAATTTAAAAATTATTTAGAAAAACAAATCACATTGAAGGACACCAAAGTTTTATGGGAACATTAAGAAGTCATTCACTAGCTTGTCGAATGATTTTTCTTATTTTTGGATTTAATTTAATTTTTTTAATTAATATTATATCTTACAATATTATAAAAATTATAAAAATTCAATATAATCCAAATATGCCTCCACTTTTATGGAGATGTTCTATGATCACCCTTGACTTGAGAGAGTATTTTTATAAGGTTTTAAGATGATACTTGTGTATTACTTTAATTTTTCTTTCAAAAACTATTAAAAAATGATAATAAATTTAAAAAATTCAAATTAAGTTTTAATTTTATGAATGGTCTTTTAGATCATCTTTAACTATCAAGATCAATTTCATGTAAATTTGGAGTAGATTTAAGTTAAAACAAATTAAAATCTTCTGTGTCAACATGTACAGGGCATATGAATAATGAATAACAATAAAAGAATGATTGGATGAAATGTCACATGGTAGTAGAAGTTAAAAAGAAAAACCTCTTAGAAATTATAAAATGTACCTTACCACTTTGGTGGGTTGGTTATCTTAATAAGTATAGTGTGTTAGGAGTGGTAAAGAACCACCCCATGTTCCACTAGCTCTTGAAACTCTTCAAAATCTTAAATTAGATAAAATTTAAGCTAAATTGAAATTAGATATGAACCCTTAAAATAAAAATCATTTAAATTAAAATCATTTTTTGAGAAAAATTGAGCTTAAAGCCAGATTAAAATTAAAATATCAAAGTCCAATAGAGGCTCACCAATAGACATAACACATTGGATTTGCTAACTAGACCACTAACTTAGATCAATATTTGGATTGTATTGTTTATTTATTATGTGTGGTTGTGATTTTACTGTTGTTATGGGCAAGATGCATTCAATGTCATGAAGAAAATAAATATTTATGAATTAATAAGATTATTGACCCTAATAGCTATTTTTGTAAGTAATCATGTTTGGTCTTGCAAAAGTTAAATCAGTGAAATTGTTCAAGCTAATTGTGTTTGCCTACACATGGTATCCTAAAAATTCAAGTCATTAAGTATGAAAATATGGCATATGATTTGGAATTTAAAAGTGTTAGGCTATATGCATGCTTGTGTTTGAATTCAATTATTTTACTAAGATATGTCTTGAAGGGATTGCTAGTTAGGTTTTATTTTAAACAAAAATAATTTTATTTTCTTTTAAAAATAAAAAATTAAAATTTTGATAGGATTATTATAAATGAAGGTGAACTTGATAATATTGAAGATTCCTGATGAACCTAAATAACCTTGAAGACAAAGCTGAAGTCTCAATGGCCTATGTTTCATATGATTAGGCATGGTTGTACAAAGGCAGAACTCTGGTTTATATTATTTTAGACTTTTGGGGTATATTGTGACATATTTCTAAGCTGACACATTCTCTTTTAAATTTATGTGTCATGTTTGGTTATTCTATTTGATGTGTTATTTTGTGCGTCTTAAATATTTTTTTTTTAATTTTCGTACTTCGCTTATAAATGGCTTGGTTGTGATGGTAGACCCCCAAAACTAAAAGTTTTATATTCTAACTAATTGAAAAAAATCATAGAAATTAAAATGAGCTTGAAAACAAAAGAGAAAATAACTATTCGTATTCATATTGATTTGATTCCTTTTTTTTATACACTTCTCCCACACATATATAAGGGATATCCAGCCTATGAGAAAGAGCACTACTTCTTTGGGGATGTTGTATCGAAATTATCGTTGTGTTAATTTTTAAATCACTATTGCGCCTATGTTTGATCATTGTCACTTTCTTGCTGCAGAAAAATTTTATGATGAGACATAACTTCTCATAATTAGATCTACTAATGTGTTAATTGTAATAAATTTATTATCTTAATAAATGAATAAAAACTAAATGGTTTAGTATACATCAGAAATAAGACAACATGAATCTCGAGGAGGGCCCACTGTCGGAAGACTAAATGACCCATTTGACTAGATGAAACCCCCTAAATTGGGTTTAGTGGCTGACCGGACATAGGCCATATGAATCGAGGGCTAAGGCTAATTAAGCATAGCAAAGTTATCAACCTACATCTCGCTACAACCAGACTCAAGCAAAGAGTAAGTATCGTCAGTCATCTCACAGACACCCTATTTCTCATTAGGGGCCAAGAATTGGCAATAACATAACCAATGAACATCTCAAAGAACCCCCTAGTCAAGAAATGAGCTACTTATAAGATTATTGTGATTCACCCCTGTCAAATAACCTAGTTTAATTCTACCAACAGGTAGCTCCTCATCTAGGAATTAATGGTTGATAGTCAAACTAGAATAGTCAGCCAGTAAAAACTAAGCAGATCGGGCCAAATCTTGCCCACCCGAAGACCATCAAAGACTAATCAGCAACACATATCCAACAAATTTGAACATACTAGTCTTGCCGACTCGAGATCTATTGTCGTCTGAGTTAGAGGGTAGTCAGATCATAAGCCTATTATTATGCTAGAGCCCAATTCAGTAGAAGAAGTCCAATCCTGCTCCTGCTCGGTCACTTCCCGCTTCCGCCTACTATTCCCGATTGCGGAAGATCGCGACCGCGACCCAATAGTTACGCGGATCTGCTCCCGCCTTCAGGATCGTGAAACGACGCCGCCTTTCGTTTCTTTTAAGTTGTGAACAGAGAGCACGGTTCTCCTTTAAGTTTCTAAATCACAGTTGGTGATCTTTTTCAGTTTCCTCAGGATAGAGGAAGATTTCCTTGGAATAGAGGAAGAAAAGTGCAAGAAGTTGTTCCTTGCGGTGAATGAAGAAGAAAGAAGAAGAAGATTGTTCTCCCTTGGCTTCTTCTTGGTGGCTTGTGGCAGAAGAAAAATTGGGTTTATTTCACTTGTAAGTTTATCTTCTTCGGTGTATCTCGATATAGTGTTTTCTTCGGTGTATCTTGATGTAGAGAGAGAAGAAACAAAGAGTGAAGAAGAGAGAGCAACGAAGTAAGAGATTCATCTTGTAAGTCGAGGTGATCAACAGGTGTAAATTCCTCAAGTAGTCAAATCTTCTGCAACTCCGTGAATGTAGGCAATTTGTCGAACCACATAAATCTGTGTGTTCCGTTGTGTTATTATTTTCTGGTCTGAATTTTCTCGTTCTATTTTTCGATTCGTCGATGGTTCTCCTGTTTGATTTTTTATTTATATAACACATCAATTGGTGTATATCATAGTTCCCAACACTTATATATGAAAAAGTACCTAAAATATTTTATAACACCCCCATTAAAGCTACGACGAACAAGTAATTTCATATATTGTATCCCTCTATAAATAGAGAAATTATTCTATTAGAAAGGGCTAACCAACAATTCAAATTATTATTCATTATTATGCATATTGTTCTATGTCTCTCACATGTCTTACACTCTATTTATTGAATGTGATTCAAAGCATTCAACATTTAGTTTGCTTGTAATAACTTTATAATCACTTCTATGAGAAACTCCAATGGCCCTTATTGAACCCCATCAACTCTTCAAGTTCTTACAATCCAAAACGGCCTAAATTTTAGGAAACCTTTTAATTTCAATAAGTAATAGATCTGCAAATGTCGGAATATGGAGAACAACAATGCGATTGTGAAAAGAGCCATTCAGGGCTAGACTCGCATTTACATCGATCACTCGCTTCTGCTGACCTCTCTAGTAATCTCTACTTCTCGCCGCTCCACTATCACTCTAGGGAAACCCTAGAATTGAAGCTTGTTTGGACCTCCTTCCGATTCGATTGAGAGATATGCGTTCTCAAAAATCACCGATGGTTTCGCCTAAAATGTCATGGTTTAGTCATATTGTTGGTCTCTTTTGATCAACGGAAAGTTTACAGTTGAATTTTTCTGTCGATTAGTGTTACCGCTTTAATTCCGATTATGATTGTAAACTTGGTTTTCAGGGAGTTGCAGAAGTGGCGATTTCCCGATTTGGATTTGATTTTTGAAATGAGTTTTTCTACAAAATACTAGGTATTTTCCGTTTTCACCAATAGTAATCTTGTTAAGTTCGGAATCAAATTGAGTTTTTTGTTTGAACGAATATATCTTTTTTTTTTTCCCATTGTGACTGTAGGTCTANGAATATTAAAATTAATCAAATTAAATTTAAAAATTTATTTTTAAAATAATAATGATAAATTCAATAAATTAAAAAAAAATAAATTTATTCAAATAATTCTAAAATTTTAATGAAAATACCAAATGATTCTCTATGACCACCCTGATGATTTCAAATTTATTTTGATTAATTTATATTTTAAAAAAATTAATTAAAAATTACTTAAAAATTATTGAGAAAAACAAATCACATTGAAGGACACCAAAGTTTTATGGGAACATTAAGAAGTCATTCATTAGCTTGTCGAATGATTTTTCTCATTTTTGAATTTAATTTAATTTTTTTAATAAATATTATATTTTACAATATTATAAAAATTATAGAAATTCAATATAATTTAGATATGACTCCACTTTTATGGAAATGTTCTATGATCACCCTTGACTTGAGAGAGTATTTTTATAAGGTTTTAAGATGATACTTTTGTATTACTTTAATTTTTCTTTCAAAAATTATTAAATAATGATAATAAATTTGAAAAAGTCAAATTAAGTTTTAATTTTATGAATGGTCTCTTAGAACATCTTTAATTATTAAGATCAATTTCATGTAAATTTGGAGTAGATTTAAGTTAAAACAAATTAAAATCTTCTATGTCAACATGTACAAGGCATATGAATAATGAATAACAATAAAAGAATGATTGGATGAAATGTCACATAGTAATAGAAGTTAAAAAGAACAACCTCTTAGAAACTATAAAATGTACCTTACCACTTTGGTGGGTTGGTTATCTTAATAAGTATAGTGTGTTAGGAGTGGTAAAGAACCACCCCATGAAGATTCCACTAGCTCTTGCAACTCTTCAAAATCTTAAATTAGATAAAATTTAAGCTAAATTAAAATTAGATATGAACCCTTAAAATAAAAATCATTTTTTGAGAAAAATTGAGCTTAAAGCCAAATTAAAATTAAAATATCAAAGTCCAATAGAGGCTCACCAGCTAGACATAACACATTGGATTTGCTATCTAGACCACTAACTTAGATCAAGATTAGGATTGCATTGTTTATTTATTATGTTTGGTTGTGATTTCACTGTTGTTATGGGCAAGATGCATTCAATGTCATGAAGAAAATAAATATTTATGAATTAATAAGATTATTGGCCCTAATAGCTAATTTTTGTAAGTAATCATGTTTAGTCTGACAAAAATTAAATCAGTAAAGTTATTCAAACTAATTGTGTTTGCCTACACATGGTATCCTAAAAATGCAAGTCAATAAGCATGAACAATATGGCATATGATTTGGAATTTAGAAGTGTTAGGCTATGTGCATGCTTGTGTTTGAGTTCAATTATTTTACTAATATTTGTCTTGAAGGGATTGCTAGTTAGGTTTTATTTTAAACAAAAATAATTTTATTTTCTTTTAAAAATAAAAAAGTAGAATTTTGATAGGATTATTATAAATGAAGATGAACTTGATAATATTGAAGATTCATGATGATGAACCTAAATAACCTTGAAGACAAAGCTGAAGTCTCTATGGCCTATGTTTCATATGATTAGGCATGGTTGTATAAAGGCAGAACTCTGGTTTACATTATTTTAGACTTTTGGGGTATATTGTGATATATTTCTAAGCTGATACATTCTCTTTTAAAATTTATGTGTCGTGTTTGCTTATTCTATTTAATGTGTTATTTTATGCATCTTAAATAATTTTTTTTTAAATTTTCGTACTCGCTTATAAATGGTCTGGTTGTGATGGTAGACCCCCAAAACTAAAAGTTTTATATTCTAACTAATTGAAAAAAATCATAGAAATTAAAATGAGCTTGAAAACAAAAGAGAAAATAACCATCGGTATTCATATTGATTTGATTCCTTATTTTTACACACTTCTCCCACACATATATAAGGGATATCCAACCTATGAGAAAGAGCACTACTTCTTTGGGGATGTTGTATCGAAATTATCATTGTGTTAATTTTTAAATCACTATTGCGCCTATGTTTGATCATTGTCACTTTCTTGCTTCTTCCAAAAAAAATTTATGATGAGAAATAACTTCTCATAATTAGATCTACTAATATGTGTTAATTGTAATAAATTTATTATCTTAATAGATGAATAAAAGCTAAATGGTTTAGAGTACATCAGAAATAAGACAACATGAATCTCGAGGAGGGCCCACTGTCGAAAGACTAAAGGACCCATTTGACTAGATGCAGCCCCCTAAATTGGGTTTAGAGGCCGATTGGACATAGGCCATATGAATCGAGGGATAAGGCTAATCAAGCCGAGCAAAGTTATCAACCTGCATCTCGCTACAACCAAACTCAAGCAAAGAGTAATTATCGTCAGTCATCTCACGGACACCCAATTTCTCATTAGGGGCCAAGTATTGGCAATAACATAACCAATGAACATCTCAAAGAACCCCCTAGCCAAGAAATGAGCTACTTATAAGATTATTGTGATTCACCCCTGTCAAATAACCTAGTTTAATTCTACCAACAGGAGTTCTTCATCCAGGAATTAATGGTCGATAATCAAACTAGAATAGTCAGCCAGTAAAACTAAGTAGATTGAGCCAAATCTTGCCCACCCGAAGACTATCAAAGGCTAATCGGCAACACCTATCCAACAAATTTGAACAAACTAGTCTTGCCGACTCGAGATCTACTACTTTCAGTTCATAAGCCTATTGTTATGCTGAAGCCCGATTCGGTAGAAGAAGTCCAGTATTGCTCCCGCTTGGTCGCTTCCCGCTTCCGCCTCCTGTTCCCAATCGCGAAAGATCGCGACCGCGACCCAACAGTTACACGGAACTTCTCCCGCCTTTAGGATCGTGAAACGATATCGCCTTTCGTTTCCTTTAAGTTGCGAACAGAGAGCACGGTTCCCCTTTAAGTTTCTAAGTCACAGTTGGCGTTCTTCTTCGGTTTCCTCAGGATAGAGGAAGGTTTCCTCGGGATAGAGGAAGGAAAGTGTAAGAAGTTGTTCCTTGTGGTGAAGGAAGAAGAAAGAAGAAGAATATTGTTCTCCCTTGGCTTCTTCTTGGTGGCTTGTGGCAGAAGATAAATTGAGTTTATTTCACTTGTAAGTTTATCTTCTTCGGTGTATCTCGATGTAGAGTTTCTTCGGTGTATCTCGGTGTAGAGAGAGAAGAAAAGAGAGTGAAGAAGAGAGAGCAACGAAGTGAGAGATTCCTCTTGTAAGTCGAGGTGATCAACATGTGTAAATTTCTCAAGTAATAAAATCCTCTGCAACTCCGTGGATGTAGGCAATTTGTCAAACCACGTAAATCTGTGTGTTCCGCTGTGTTACTGTTTTCTGGTGTGAATTTTTTCGTTCTATTTTTCGCTTCGTCGGTGGTTCTTCTGTTTGATTTTTTATATATATACCACATCAATTGGTGTATATCATAGTTCGCATCACTTATATATGAAAAAGTACCTAAAATATTTTATAACACCCCCATTAAAGCTAGGACGAACAAGTAATTTCATACATTGTACCCCTCCTCTATAAATAGAGAAATTTTTTTATTAGAAAGGGCTAAGCAATAATTCAAATTATTATTCATTACTATGCATTTCGCTCTCTGTCTCTCACATGTCTTACACTCTATTTATTGGATGTGATTCACAACATTCAACATTTAGTTTGCTTGTAATAACTTTATAATCACTTCTATGAGAAACTCCAATGGCGCTTATTGAACCCCATCAACTCTCCAAATTCTTACAGTCCAAAACGGCCTAAATTTTAGGAAACCTTCTAATTTCAATAAGTAATAGATCTGCAAATGTCGGAATAAGGAGAACACCAATGCGATTGTGAAAAGAGCCATTCAGGGCTAGACTCGCATTTACATCATCACCTCGCTTCTGCTGACCTCTCTAGTAATCTTACTTCTCGCCGCTCCACTATCACTCCAGGGAACCCTAGAATTGAAGCTTGTTTGGACCTGCTACCGATTCGATTGAGAAATATGCGTTCTCAAAAATTACCGATGGTTTCGCCTAAAATGTCATGGTTTAGTCATATTGTTGGTTTCTTTTGATCAACGGAAAGTTTACAGTTGAATTTTTCTGTCGATTAGTGTTTCCGCTTTAATTCCGATTATGATTGTAAACTTGGTTTTCAGGGAGTTGCAGAAGTGTCGATTTCCCAATTTGGATTTGATTTTTGAAATGAGTTTTTCTACAAAATACTAGGTATTTTCCGTTTTCACCAATAGTAATCTTGTTTAGTTCGGAATCAAATTGAGTTTTTTGTTTGAATGAATATATTTTTTTTTTTTTTCCCATTGTGACTGTAGGTCTGTCTTTCAGTTCTCCTGGAAGAAATGGTCTAGTTTGGTTTGATTTTTCGGATGTTAATTCCCCTTTCAGTTTGAAGAAGATAAGGAGATGTACAGAGGGGGTCTCGATAGATTTAAGAAAGCCCAGTCTTTGGAGCCATTCTCAGTTGCCCCCAATTCTTCTTCTTCTGGTATTTCCTCTCCTAAAGGAAATAATCAAGCTCCGGCGCAGCTTAACCATCATGAAAACTCGGTCCAGCAGATCCAAGTTCAGAATCAAAGACATAACGCAACAAGAGCTGCAACAGCCGAAGTCGTGGTTCCGGCCCAACCTGTTACTCAGTTTGGCGGAGGTCAGTCAACATGGCAACCTCCAGATTGGGCAATAGAGTCCCGCTCAGGTGTTTATTACCTAGAAGTGATGAAAGATGGGGATGTGCTTGACAGAATCAATTTGGATAAGAAGAGGCATATATTTGGGAGACAGGTTCATACTTGTGACTTTGTGTTAGATCATCAGTCTGTTTCTCGACAGCATGCTGCTGTTGTACCCCATAAGAATGGAAGGTTAGGTTCTTTGAATTGGTACTTAAATCTCAATGATTTTTCCACCATCACCTCAAACTCTACCCTCCTTTGATCTCATCTTATTTTCGTTTTAGTTGTTATACTTTTATTATATGCAAGGAAATTACCTGTATTTTTTTTTTTTTTGGTGGGATATGATATCTTTGTGTTTTGAGATCATCAATTAGCACTTGCTTTCTGTTTAGCTTTTAAATGTAGGTGTTTGAGAGTTAGAATTTTGTACGATTAATTGATAGAGAATCTTTGTTGTTCGACGTAAATTTGTTGTTTAAGCGGTTGTTTGATTTATTGACAATGGAAATGTAATGTATGTTATAAGCGGGTGTCTAACTGTTTTGTTTTGGTGACATCTTTATATTGTAATTTAATAAATAATCTTTAAGTATTATTTTAATGACATTAAAATATCATAAAAAATGGTCAAAATTTTGATGTCTTGTTATCTCATGGATAAAATAAACTAAAAAAATAGCATTTAGAATATTTCTCATTCTAAATGACATTGCATTGTTTAAGTAGATAATATTGAACTAAACACACTACTTTTTGTAGATTATATTGTTATATAAATAGCACTATTATCTAGATAATGTTTATATCCATATAACAATGAGCCAAACAAGCCCCAAGCTTCGCCATCATCATTAATGCACTTTTTGTAGATTATATTGTTATATAAATAGCACTATTATCTAGATAATATTTATATCCATGTAACATTGAGCCAAACAAGCCCCAAGCTCCGCCATCATCATTAAAGCTCTTATTGAGTGTCTCATGTGGTGTTAAACTTGTCTTGTGCAAATATTTTTGAAGAACTCCTATCCAAATTCCTTTTGTCAACCCTTTTTTCTTCCTTATTCTTGAACATTAATTTTATTCATCTATTTCATTTGTTAATCATCTACTCTTCATTGTAAATGCCCAAACCACTTAAGATTGCTTTTTTACTACCTTATCGTTAAGTTATTTTGCATTCATTGTTCCTTTTAGATAATCATTTCTTATTTATGAGTCATTGTTGTTTAGTTTTGTCACTCATTCAACTTAACATTCTTATTTACGCTATGCTCAACTTGTTTATTAGCGATGTCTTTAATGGCCAACTCTCATATCTATAAACATAGATTCACATTTGCATTTTCCTACATTTTTTTATGCATTATTTAATTTTTTGTTTAAGTCTTCGTGATATTCTTTTATCGCATAATACTCTTATGTACATTTAAGTTTTAATCACACAAACTCTTGGTCACTCCTCAAACGCATTTAACACTACTCGTTGATTTATCATACAAAAGTCATGGCCATAGTTGATCTTTCTAGCAAATAGTTATTGATTATGTGGTTTTCACACAATTTTTGGGACTCTTATGTTCCGTTATCCTTCTTCGCAATTTCTTGTATGGTTCATACATGCTATTGACTTACTTTTAACACAATCTGCAGTATATCCTTTGTTCTTGAATATTAGTGTTGAAGTACTTCTCAAGTAAACTGACATTCTTTTATTATTCATTACTCTATCAAAAGTATTTGCTTAAATAAACTACTTTAATGCTATCCATATCCCTCCAATTCTTAATAGGTATCCCATTTGGACTCCAAGCCTTAAATTTATAGATCTTCGTTTGAACCTTTTTATAACGATATTTGATGCAGTCGTTGAGAAGTAAATTAATTGATTATTGTGCACGCAAATCCAATTGAAGGGTTGTAGGAAAAGGTGATGCCCATTTTCTAGCCATTTCATTTGTTTTGTAAAATAAATTGTCTATTTGACATTTATTAACTGCTAGTTATTTTATATATGCTTGTATTATTTTCTTGAGAAGCTGGAAGGTCTTTTATAGAACATCTTGGTGACTTGTTATGCTTTCTTGAGAACATGCATCTAAAGATTTCTTAACTTGCATATTTTCGCAGTTTATCCTCAAGCAACGTTTATTATTAGTGTTTGCTTTCGGTGAGTTGATTTTTTTATAGAATTTATATTTAGTTCTTTTAAATTTTCAATCTAAAGATTTTCAGACTATCATTCCATAATTACTATTTGAAATTTGTATATAATTCACCCCGAAATATTTCTATTTTCCATTTATTCTTGTTACCCACTGTAAAACTATTTTATGTTGCAAGCAAATGATATTTATTTATTTTTTAATTATTAGGTACACCAAAAGCAACCTAAATTGAATTGGTAAAATCCAAAGTCATTGGTAAATTTTGTATGCTATAGTTGTAGTTGTGGACAAAGAGTTAAAAGATGAATTTATTTAGTTTAGTAGAGTAAGTGTTAAGGATGATAGTTATTAAGTTCTTTTTTGGGAAGTTTATGAATATTATCAGTGTTGAAAACTTGAAGTTGTATTAGAAGAACTTTGAAAAAAAAATTTGGGAAGAAATTGTCATACTATAACTTAAGTGAACCAAAGAAAGATTAATTAGTGGTGGTAGATGGGCATGTTCTAGTAAGATATTTATAAGATGATAATGGTGGTTTGAAATAGGGGATAAAGTGTGACTTTCAATATTAGAGCTAATAATAGATGGACGCTGTCATACGTAAAAGGAAAGAGAAAAAAATTCAAGCATTACTTATAATAATTCTAGAAGAAAATTTCAAAACACATCTTATAAAAACAAAGTAACTATTGAAACAAATAATTGCCTTTGTTTTATTGTGAAACTTGAAAGGTAAGAGGTGATTGGTATTTCAAGATAGGTTGTTAGGTGAAGTGAGGATGTACAAAGGTTATTGAAGAAAAATAGTGCTTTTAATTAGTTCTAAATGTTAAATACTATGAAGGTTTATAATGATTTTGAGGAAATTATAAGTGTTACAAAAGAGGGTAATGTGCAAAGCGATACTATAATTTCTTTTTATGATGAATGATATTAGAATTAATACTAAAGAAATACATACAATAGCTAAGACAGGGAGTAAGAATTCAAGAGCTTGAGCAATCTAGATACATAAGATAATAGGATCCTAGTTAAAATTGAATGCATCAAAGAAATGCATGAATTTACTTTTAGAAATTATTAGAGCTCAAAGAAAAACTTATTTGGATGAGCATGATGAACAAATTGCTGTGGTATATTTTAGATTTATCTGAAGGAGCGAGTTAGTTTTAGCTTGGAGGATGATTAATGCAAGTAAATTTTCAAATTCAGATGTGATATCTATTGAGATTTGAATACTATTATAAGGATATGTTTGAAGAGTAAGAAATTCAGAGAATTAGAGAATAAATATTTTAATGCTGGTATCTAAGAACAAAACATATGTTCAAGATTATTGTTATCAAACTTACAAGAACTAATAATAAAGCATATATTAAAAAAAAAATCATGTTAGTTTCAGAGAACAAATTTGTTTTTGTTGAAATAATTATGAATTTGTTTGATGTGGGCGTCTAACGAGGTGCCCTTGGTATGGCAATTGCCACGCCTAGACCAGTTTGGTCCAAGTATCGGAGGGACGAGTTGTTCCTTCCAGGCAAGGAATTCTCTCCTATCAGAGTGGGGTCCATTCCTATTTAGCCTAAAACTATTTATGTTGCTTTTGTTGTGTATTGTTCAAATTTTATTGTGTGGTTTGTTCAGGACCGCCATCGGCACTTTGTTTTCCTGTCTAGAGCTGCTTCCAAGCTCGAATGGTGTCTGACTGTATCTCGCTCCCGACGTAGTCATTATCCTATCCCCTACCCTTCCCATCCTGCCTACGTTGCTCCTCGACGCCTGCCCTTGTTGCAGCTTCCCCTATAACAGCTGTCCTTGCTGTTTTCCCTGCATTTTCCCCTTCCCGGCAGCCTTTTCCTTCCCTTCCTCCCTGTATCGCTCCCAACTAACCCTTCCTAGCTGCACCGGCAAGAACCGCCTCCCCGCAGCCTTGCTGCTGTTCCAAATGCTGAGAACTCCCTCCCTGCAGCCTTGTTGTTGTTCCAGCTGCCCTTCATACCTGCTGCCACTGCCTTCCACTGTTTTCCGGTGCTGTCCAGCCTCCCCTTCCTGCTTGTTGTTGCCAGGACAGCAAACAAATGTCGTTTCCTGCCATACTCTCATTTGTTCCACTTCCCCATCTTGTCAACTCCCTTCCACGCCCCTAACAGCCACCACCACCAGCATAGATTCGCCCCTAGTCGCGTGTTTCATATCGTGTTTGTTGCAATTTCATATTTCCATTTATTTGGTTGTACGTTCCTATTTGATTTCAATAATAATATTTGCTTTTCCCGTTATTGTTGGTTAACTCCAGTATCACCGTTGACAACATATTTTAATATATAACAATATATTAATTCATAAGAAATCATTTTTATGTACAAAATTCCAATAATTGATGGAAACTTATTTCCATTTGTTGCTATCCAAGAATTCATGAATAACAACTTTCTTTTTCTGCTATATAGTTAATTTTGAATTCAAAAATAAAAGATTTATTGTCATATTTTTTTTCTTTTTAATTATTTATTTATCCACTTATGTGTTGCTTTTTTTTCATATATTTTACACAGATTAAGAGAATAAAATCCTGCAATAAAATCTTCAATTTTTCACTACTCTAATCATTCTAGTTTTCAATTGATTTCAAGCTAGGAAGATCTATTATGAAATTTATTTTTGTGATAAGTTAATTAATTAGAAAGTATGTAAACTAGAGAAATTTAACCAACGCGACACAGTGCGGGAGAGGAACGCCAGTGCGAACGTGTTAAACAAACAGGGAGACAGCATTTTCAAAACGCCGCCGANCTCCACCATCATCATTAAAGCTCTTATTGAGTGTCTCATGTGGTGTTAAACTTGTCTTGTGCAAATATTTTTTGAAGAAATCCTATCCAAATTCTTTTTGTCAACCCTTTTTTCTTCCTTATTCTTGAACATTAATTTTATTCATCTATTTCATTTGTTAATCTTCTACTCTTCATTGTAAATGCCCAAACCACTTAAGATTGCTTTTTTACTACCTCATCGTCAAGTTATTTTGCATTCATTGTTCCTTTTAGATAATCATTTCTTATTTATGAGTCATTGTTGTTTAGTTTTGTCACTCATTCAATTTAACATTCTTATTTACGCTATGCTCAACTTGTTTATTAGCGATGTCTTTAATGGCCAACTCTCATATCTATAAACATAGATTCACATTTGCATTTTCCTACATTTTTTTTATGCATTATTTAATTTTTTGTTTAAGTCTTCGTGATATTCTTTTATTGCATAATACTCTTTTGTACATTTAAGTTCTAATCACACAAACTCTTGGTCACTCCTCAAACGCATTTAACACTACTCATTGATTTATCATACAAAAGTCATGGCCATAGTTGATCTTTCTAGCAAATAGTTATTGATTATGTGGTTTTCACACAATTTTTGGGACTCTTATGTTCTGTTATCCTTCTTCGTAATTTCTTGTATGGTTCATACATGCTATTGTCTTACTTTTTACACAATCTGCAGTATACCTTTGTTCTTGAATATTAGTGTTGAAGTACTTTTCAAGTAAACTGACATTCTTTTATTATTCATTACTCTATCAAAAATATTTGCTTAAATAAACTACTTCNTTACTTTTAACACAATCTGCAGTATATCCTTTGTTCTTGAATATTAGTGTTGAAGTACTTCTCAAGTAAACTCACATTCTTTTATTATTCATTACTCTATCAAAAATATTTGCTTAAATAAACTACTGTAATGTTATCCATATCCCTCCAATTCTTAATAGGTATCCCATTTGGACTCCAAGCCTTAAATTTATACATCTTTGTTTGAACCTTTTTATAATGATATTTGATGCAGTCGTTGAGAAGTAAATTAATTGATTATTGTGCACGCAAATCCAATTGAAGGGTTGTAGGAAAAGGTGATGCCCATTTTCTAGCCATTTCATTTGTTTTGTAAAATAAATTGTCTATTCGGCATTTATTAACTGCTAGTTATTTTATATATGCTTGTATTATTTTCTTGAGAAGCTTGAATGTCTTTTATAGAACATCTTGGTGACTTGCTATGCTTTATTGCGAACATGCATCTAAAGATTTCTTAACTTGCATATTTTTGCAGTTTATCCTCAAGCAACGTTTATTATTAGTGTTTGCTTTCGGTGAGTTGATTTTTTTATAAAATTTATATTTAGTTCTTTTAAATTTTCAATCTAAAGATTTTCAGACTATCGTTCCATAATTACTATTTGAAATCTGTATATAATTCACCTCGAAATATTTTTATTTTCCATTTATTCTTGTTACCCACTGTAAAACTTGAAATATTTTTTTTAAATTTTTAATTTGCCATTAGGGGTGTTAAATCGGGTTTGCATGTCGGGTTTGGATCTGACCTGAAATGGTTTGACCCTGACTTGAACTTGACTCGAATATTAAACGGGTTAAAAAGTTCAACCCGAATTTGAACCCTTCTTCAACCCATCATCTTCGAATAACATATGTAACATGGGGAATAACATCTATTCGGGTCAATTTCATGTCAATCCCGGTTCAAATTCGAGTTGGCGAGTCAATTTCAAGTCAATTTAGGGTCGACAGAATCAGTTTCAGGTCAATCTTGGGTTGTTGGGTCAATCCAAAACCGACCCGAAAAATTAAAGTTAAAATTTTTAACCCAAACCCAACCTAATATTAATTTAGGTCAACCCAAACTTAGATTTTTCGAGTCTAGTTCAGGTCGAGTTGGCTTGTCGAGTCAATTTTTGACACCCCTATATGTCATACGACTAAAATTTTCTATCAAAAGTACTACTTTAATTTAATGTTAATTAAGTCATAAATAAAAACTAGTTGTTGCATGGAAGTTAGATTCTTTGAATGACAAGTTTAATACATTGGTGGATCTATACAACAACAATAACTACAAGCTTTAATCCCACTAAGTGGGGTTAGTTGTATAAATCCTTTTTCTCCTTTGAGTCCTATTGAGTGTCATACTTTCATTTGATTCTAATACATTAAGATCATTTTTTATACAACCTACTTGTCTTTCTAGGTTTATTTCTACCTTTCTTAACATAAGTTGAATATAAAACATATATTCTCCTAACCGAATTATCAGATGGTTGACGTTTAATGTGACTAAGTCATCTAAGATGACTCTCTCTAATCTTGTCTGCCACTGGAGCTACACCAACCCTATCATGGATATATGCTTTTCGCATTTTGTCTTAAGGGCCAAGCCACTCATCCACCTAAGCATTCTCATCTCAACAACACTTAACTTTGTTTTATGCTTCTCTTTTAAATGTCAACATTATGCGCGATAGGGCATTGCAGGTCTCACCACCACTTATAAAATTTTTCTTTTAGCCTAAGCGGTACTTCTCTATCACACAATAAGCCCGATGCATTCCTTCACTTCAACCAACCAACTTGAATTCTACTAATAACATCCCCATCTATATCACCAACACTTTGAACAATAGACCCGAGATATCTAAAACTTTCACACCTTTTAATGATTTGATCACTCATGGTTACAACTCTTCTACTAAAGCTACCACTACTAAAATTATGTTCCATGTATTGGTGTACCTAATAATTAAAAAATAAATAAATAGCATTTGCTTGCAAGAAATGAAATTGAATCGGTAAAATCCATAGTCATTGGTAAATTTTGTATGCTATAGTTGTAGTTGTGGACAAAGAGTTAAAAGATGAATTTATTTAGTTTAGTAGAGTAAGAGTTAAGGATGATAGTTATTAAGTTCTTTTTTGGGAAGTTTATGAATATTATCAGTGTTGAGAACTTGAAGTTGTATTAGAAGAACTTTGAAAAACAAATTTGGGAAGAAATTGTCATACTATAACTTAAGTGAACCAAAGAAAGATTAATTAGTGGTGGTAGATGGGCATGTTCTAGTAAGATATTTATAAGATGATAATGGTGGTTTGAAATAGGGGATAAAGTGTGACTTTCAACATTAGAGTTAATAATAGATGGACGCTGTCATACGTAAAAGGAGAGAGAAAAAAAATCAAGCATTACTTATAATAATTCTAGAAGAAAATTTTAAAACACATCTTAAAAAACAAAGTAACTATTGAAACAAATAATTGCCTTTGTTTTATTATGAAACTTAAAAGGTAAGAGGTGATTGGTGTTTCAAGATAGGTTGTTAGGTGAAGTGAGGATGTACAAAGGTTATTGAAGAAAAATAGTGCTTTTAATTAGTTCTAAATGTTAAATACTATGAAGGTTTATAATGATTTTGAGGAAATTATAAGTGTTACAAAAGAGGGTAATGTGCAAAGCGATACTACAACAACAACAACAACAACAAAGCCTTAATCCCACTACGTGGGGTCGGCTACATGAATCCTTTTTCTCCATTGCGTCCTATTTAGTGTCATATTTTCATTTAGTTTGCAAAGCGATACTATAATTTATTTTTGTGATGAATGAGATTAGACTTAATACTAAGGAAATACATACAATAGCTAAGACAGGGAGTAAGAATTCAAGAGCTTGAGCAATCTAGATACATAAGATAATAGGATCCTAGTTAAAATTGAATGCATCAAAGAAATGCATGAATTTACTTTTAGAAATTATTAGAGCTCAAAGAAAAACTTATTTGGATGAGCATGATGAACAAATTGCTGTGGTATATTTTAGATTTATCTGAAGGAGCGAGTTAGTTTTAGCTTGGAGGATGATTAATGCAAGTAAATTTTCAAATTCAGATGCGATATCTATTGAGATTTGAATACTATTATAAGGATATGTTTGAAGAGTAAGATAGTCAGATAATTAGAGAATAAATATTTTAATGCTGGTATCTGAGAACAAAACATATGTTCAAGATTATTGTTATCAAACTTACAAGAACTAATAATAAAGCATATATTTAAAAAAAAAAATCATGTTAGTTTCAGAGAACAAATTTGTTTGATGTGGGCGTCTAACGAGGTGCCCTTGGTATGGCAATTGCCGCGCCTAGACCAGTTTGGTCCAAGTATCGGAGGGACAAGCTGGTCCTTCCAGGCAAGGAATTCTCTCCTATCAGAGTGGGGTCCACTCCTATTTAGCCTAAAACTATTTATGTTGCTTTTGTTGTGTATTGTTCAAATTTTATTGTGTGGTTTGTTCAGGACCACCATTAGCACTTTGTTTTCCTGTTTAGAGCTGCTTCCAAGATCGAATGGTGTCTGACTGTATCTCGCTCCCGACGTAGTCATTATCCTACCCCCTGCCCTTCCCATCCTGCCTACGTTGCTCCTCGACGCCTGCCCTTGTTGCAGCTTCCCCTATAACAGCTGTCCTTGCTGTTTTCCCTGCATTTTCCCCTTCCCGGCAGCCTTTTCCTTCCCTTCCTCCCTGCATCGCTCCCAACTAACCCTTCCTAGCTGCACCGGCAAGAACCGCCTCCCCGCAGCCTTGCTGCTGTTTNCCCTGCATTTTCCCCTTCCCGGCAGCCTTTTCCTTCCCTTCCTCCCTGCATCGCTCCCAACTAACCCTTCCTCGCTTCGCCGGCAAGAGCCGCCTCCCCGCAGCCTTGCTGCTGTTCCAAATGCTGAGAACCCCCTCCCTGCAGCCTTGTTGTTGTTCCAGCTGCCCTTCATACCTGCTGCCACTGCCTTCCACTGTTTTCCGCTGCTGTCCAGCTGCCCCTTCCTGCTTGTTGTTGCCAGGGCAGCAAACAAATGTCGTTTCCTGCCATACTCTCATTTGTTCCACTTCCCCATCTTGTCACCTCCCTTCCACGCCCCTAACAGCCACCACCACCAGCATAGATTCGCCCCTAGTCGCGTGTTTCATATCGTGTTTGTTGCAATTTCATATTTCCATTTATTTGGTTGTAAGTTCCTATTTGATTTCAATAATAATATTTGCTTTTCCCGTTATTGTTGGTTAACTCCAGTGTCACCANGGCAGCAAACAAATGTCGTTTCCTGCCATACTCTCATTTGTTCCACTTCCCCATCTTGTCACCTCCCTTCCATGCCCCTAACAGCCACCACCACCAGCATAGATTCGCCCCTAGTCGCGTGTTTGATATCGTGTTTGTTGTAATTTCATATTTCCATTTATTTGGTTGTAAGTTCCTATTTGATTTCAAAATAATATTTGCTTTTCCCGTTATTGTTGGTTAACTCCAATATCACCGTTGACAACATATTTTAATATATATCAATATATTAATTCGTAAGAAATCATTTTTATGTACAAAATTCCAATAATTGATGGAAACTTATTTCCATTTGTTGCTATCCAAGAATTCATGAATAACAACTTTCTTTTTCTGCTATATAGTTAATTTTGAATTCAAAAATAAAAGATTTATTGTCATATTTTATCTTCTTTTTAATTATTTATTTATCCACTTATGTATTGCTTTTTTTTCATATATTTTATACAGATTAAGAGAATAAAATCCTGCAATAAAATCTTCAACTTTTCACTACTCTAATCATTCTAGTTTTCAATTGATTTCAAGCTAGGAAGATCTATTATGAAATTTATTTTTGTGATAAGTTAATTAATTAGAAAGTATGTAAACTAGAGAAATTTAACCAACGCGACGCAGTGCGGGAGAGGAACGCCAGTGTGAACGTGTTAAACAAACAAGGAGACAGCGTTTTCAAAACGCCGCCGCTCCCAATAAGCTGCCCCAAACGGGGCCTTAGTAAGGGTTTTGTTTGACTGCCATATGAATTGATTTTATGCCCATTAAGAAAAAAAGTGTTTAAAATTTATGTTTAACTTCTTTAAAATATATATATGATTGAGTACTAATTTGTCCTATAAGTATTTTTAGATTGATGAAACTTCATATTACAGTAGGATTGCATTGAATTCAATTTTGAGAATATCTTTTTGCATTGTTATGAAATACTTCTAAGATATTCATTGAGAGGAGTGTTGGTATATTCTTTCACATATGGCAATTTATCTGATGAGAAACATAATAAGATAAATAAAAGGTTGGAACAATAGAGAAAATATTTGGAAGTTAAATGATTCCTAATTAACTCAGTAAAGATTAAATATATGTCATGCAATTTAATTTTTAATGACCCATCAATGTTTAATTTAAAAATAAAGTAATTCATAGGTGTGATAATTTTATGTATCTTCAATTTGTTATATAGAAAAGTAGGGATATAAGTGAGCATATAACTTCTAGCGTTAATGCTTTTGATTAAATAGTGAATTTTCTTATTAGTATATCATGGAGTCTTAATACTATAAAATTACGATTAGGCTGGATATGTTATATGGATCCAAATTTTAGGCAATAAAATTTTGAAAAAACTAAGTTGAATGCATTGATGAAGAAAATATTAAGATGTATGTGTGGTATAATTAGAAATGATAAATTGCACGATAATTATATTAGATGTTGTTTGAAGTGGTATCAATTGAAAATAAGGCAATTTAAAATAGTCTAAATATTGTAGATATACACAATGAACAGTAGAAAATGCACCTATTAAAATAATAAATTGATTAGCGTCAAATCATTATAAAGAAAAATGTGATAATTCGTGAAATTGATGGCAGTTGATTAAACTAATTTGTGAAAT
>JXCR01142789.1:508261-528964 GCA_002079205.1 Phalaenopsis hybrid cultivar | reverse complement strand
ATTTCACCCAAGGGTGTCACTCACAAGTTACAGCAGGTTTTGAACAAAGTGAAGAACACTTCTAAAGGTGGGATTTATGATGACATTTATGGTGATTCTTTTTCAAGTAAGGTAGGTTCATCTTGGGCATATAAAAATGATGGTAGAGAAGGAAATACAAACAAAAATGTTGATGGAAAGCCTTCCGGTGGAAAATCAAATGATGCTTCAGGTGAAGATAGTGATGATCTGTTTGGTGATTAGGATTTTCTGCTAAAATTTTGCTAATGATATTTGAGGATTTATTGTTTTAGTGTTTCATGTCACAGAAAGAACCTGCTTTTTGGGTTCAAATGGCTGTTTATGAGTCCTGTGTATTAAAAAAATTTTCCGGTCTTTCCTTGTGACTGTTTTCCTGCAATTTTGCTCTGTTGTTTCTGCATTCATTGGCTTCTATAATGTTGAAAGCTAGCATTTTTTTCTCATTTTTTTGGCTCTCATCTTTCGCTCTCAGCAATGTGCTCAATTTTTAAGTATTGTTGGCCTTTTATATGCTTAAATCTTTCCTAGTTTTCATTTTGGCGATCAACATGCCCTCTCACTAATTTCGTGAAGAGTTCCGATCTTGTGCTCGAGATTGTGGGTTTCCTCGCGAGGTAGGAGTGGTGTTTAGGTTGTGTCNATGATAGGAGTATATAATGATATTTAATCTCATTGTATAACCGAGTACTTTTTAATTAATGCTTTTGAGTTTTCTTAGATTTTCTTAAAAAAAACTGACGATTAATTTCTTTGGTGCTTGTGGCATCAATTTGAAAGTATTATCTTTNCGTTGATGATGATAAATATTGACTAAGATAAATAAATTTTAATGATCATGAAGCTTTTATTTTAAGGTTAAATTATGCATGATGGCGTAGCCATGATAGGAGTATATAATGATATTTAATCTCATTGTATAACCGAGTACATTTTAATTAATGCTTTTGAGTTTCTTAGATTTTCTTAAAAAAAAACTGACGATTGATTTCTTTGGTGCTTGTGGCATCAATTTGATAGTATTATCTTGCCTAACCACCCCGACTCGCCTTTCCACCTAACATTGATCAACAAATTAAAGGTAATTGTATTATATGGTTGAAATGATATCTATCGAAGCTAAATAGTTGAAAACAGATTGATGATTTATAGATTCACAATAAAGATTGGAAAATACACTCATAGTGAAAAGAATTGGTGTCAAAAAAATTAGAAGGCTTAAAGGAATAAAACTTAAGTGCTATTGATAGATGTTAACTGACGATTAATTTCTTTGGTGCTTGTGGCATCAATTTGAAAGTATTATCTTGCCTAACCACCCCGACTCGCCTTTCCACCTAACATTGATCAACAAATTAAAGATAATTGTATTATATGGTTGAAATGATATCTATCGAAGCTAAATAGTTGAAAACAGATTGATGATTTATAGATTCACAATAAAGATTGGAAAATACACTCATAGTGAAAAGAATTGGTGTCAAAAAAGTTAGAAGGCTTAAAGGAATAAAACTTAAGTGCTATTGATAGATGTTATTTAAAATGAATTGCTATGTATAGGTTTAACATCTAAAGCATCACTTTGTAAGAGAAAATGAAAAATGAAAATTCATAATGCTAAACCCCAATAATTCGGATAAAGTTAATGATGATGATAATATGTTTGACTAAAAAAACTTTATATGAAACAAGCTATATTTTTAGGCGAGTAAAAGTCCAAAATAGTCCCCCAACTATTAAGAACTGTCCAATTTAGTTCCAGAGTTTTAGAATATTCCAATTTAGTTCCATACTATTAAAATGTGCTCCAGATTGGTCCTAAATCATATCTTCCGTTAAATTTGATGATGGCCTACATGAATTGAAGGGTATTTTCTTCTTTTTTTAAATTATTCAAAAAATATGTGGTTTGTATATAAATTTCTTTTTTTATTTGTTTTTGAAAAGCTATAATTTTTAAAACAAGTCATCATTTTGTTTTAAATAAAAATTTTAAAAGAATCAAGAATTATGCAATAATAGATCACTCAATCTAAAATTATAGGAATTACTCTATTTCAATTGAATTTTTTTTATATTATTTATTAGAGAATATGTTTTAAAATTGTTAAAATTAGCTTGAAAAATTAATTAATGAATTTATTTTATGTTCAAAATACTATATATGTGAATGAAAAAATTATGTGATTAAGAGAAGTAACCTTTGTGAGTTTAATTCGTGAATTTTGCAAATAGACAGAACTATCGTTCAAAACGTGAAAAGAACTGTTAAATTTAACAAAAAATATGATTTAGGACTAATTTGAAGCACCTTTTAATAGTCTGGGATTAAATTAGAGTATTTTAAAACTCGGGGACTAAATTGGACACTTCTTAATAATTGGGGGACTAATTTGAGCTTTTACTCATTTTTAAGCTAAGCCGGGCATAATGGCTTAGCTTGATAAGCTTATATAACTGTACTCAATCCCACTGTATGAACGAATCCTTTTAAGGGCTGTCAAAAATATTCTTGTAAGCTTTGTCCATCTTTATGAGAACAGCATTGATTTAATGTTTTTACAAAATAAACAACACATTTTTGCCAAATGAACCCTTCATTTATGTCAGTATATCTGCATCTTTTCCATATGGAAAAACAAATAAATTACTTGGATAGTTCACATGTTCTTTCTGCATGGAATAAATGAGACCCTCACAGCAAAAGAAATAGTTTACTTTAAACTCTGAAACACTAGACCACTTCAATTCCAAAGAAAAGTTCTTAGTTAGGACTATGGATTTGTTGTGGTTGTCGATGTGAAAATTTGCAAAACACACAAACTGCTAGAGGGTCTGATGCTTGTAATTACTTAATGTAAGTGCAAAAGAAGCGATAGAATGGAAATATAGAGGTGTAAACGGAATAATCTGGAACAGCCAAATTCGTGAGGAATACAGGTTTTAAATAGTATGCCAAGTATCTCATGTTTCTTTTTGGTCTGTAGAGAAAACAGAACGTTCTCCCATTTTCACCATCAGTATACTTGATTATTATAGAGGTAATATTCTATGATAAATTTGATTACTTGATGATCATTTGTTTAGAATAATATTTTAAAGTGTTCCTCTATTAATATTCATATTACTGAAAGAAAGGAATAAGGAAATCTTTGTTAATGTTAGCTACTATGAACCATGGAGAAAGTTAATTCCATTTGGTTCTGGTGATACAAATAATTATAATGACTGAATAAGTTTTCTTTAGTTTATTGGGGCATTTACATATGTAGCACACAATTCTTATGTATTTGCATATCTCTTAACTTTCAAATTTATACATATAGCCCTCAAATCCTTAATATCACATTAGAAATAGCACTATTATCACTTTTTAAAAGTGAAATAATCCTTTTCATGCATAGGTTTAAAGCGCTAGTGTTGTGTATGTAAACATCAAAGTATAGGTGTGAGATATGTAAATACATAAGAATTGTGTGCAACGCATGTAAATTTCCCTCTTTTTTTTGTTGTTGATTGACCAATTTACCATGCCAACAAGTGGATAATTATGTATTTATCATGTATATTCTTGCAGCATCTATGTGATTGATTTGGGTTCTGTTCATGGTACATTTGTCGGCAATGAGAGACTTATTAAAGACACTCCGGTTGAGCTTGAAGTTGGGCAATCTCTAAGATTTGCTGCATCTACCAGAAGTTATATTCTGAGAAAGAACACTGCTGCCCTTTTTCCCACTCCCACAGCTCCGACAGAAGTAGATCTACCTTCTCCTCCAGACCCATCTGACGAAGATGCTGTTGTTGCATATAATACCATTCTCAACCGTTATGGTCTTACGAAATCAGATCTGTCATCAAAATCTACGAGTTCTTCGACTGTAAAATCCGATGCTCATCATTTATATAGGCCCTCTAAGAGGATTAGGAAAGCAAGGGTTGCATTCAAAGATCAGATTGGTGGTAACTTAGCTGAAGTTGTGGGGATCTCAGATGGTGTGGATGTTGAAACTGAACCTGGTCCTATTGGTGTAAAAGAAGGCAGTCTTGTTGGTAAATATGAGTCTCTTGTTCAGGTCACTGTTATTCCTAAAGGAAAGGAGCAGCTATCTCAAAGGGAAGGCAGTATTTCACCCAAGGGTGTCACTCACAAGTTACAGCAGGTTTTGAACAAAGTGAAGAACACTTCTAAAGGTGGGATTTATGATGACATTTATGGTGATTCTTTTTCAAGTAAGGTAGGTTCATCTTGGGCATATAAAAATGATGGTAGAGAAGGAAATACAAACAAAAATGTTGATGGAAAGCCTTCCGGTGGAAAATCAAATGATGCTTCAGGTGAAGATAGTGATGATCTGTTTGGTGATTAGGATTTTCTGCTAAAATTTTGCTAATGATATTTGAGGATTTATTGTTTTAGTGTTTCATGTCACAGAAAGAACCTGCTTTTTGGGTTCAAATGGCTGTTTATGAGTCCTGTGTATTAAAAAAATTTTCCGGTCTTTCCTTGTGACTGTTTTCCTGCAATTTTGCTCTGTTGTTTCTGCATTCATTGGCTTCTATAATGTTGAAAGCTAGCATTTTTTGCTCATTTTTTTCGGCTCTCACCTTTTGCTCTCGGCAATGTGCTCAATTTTTATGTATTGTTGGCCTTTTATATGCTTAAAATCTTTCCTAGTTTTCATTTTGGTGATCAACATGCCCTCTCACTAATTTCGTGAAGAGTTCCGATCTTGTGCTCAAGATTGTGGGTTTGCTCGCTCGGTAGGAGTGGTGTTTAGGTTGTGTTGATTTGGTGTAGGAGAGCATGCATAATATTTGGAAGTTGCTTAATCATGGATTGAGCTTCTCTCTCATAAATGTAGAAGATGGTGAAATGTTGAGCAAGAGAGTGCTTAGATATGGATGCAAGTTGCTTAGGTTTTGTAGAATGATCTAAAACAATATTATGTCCAATTGCTCTATAATTTAGTCCTTCATGCTTATTTATTCACTTATAAAATTACTTAGTGAGTTTTCAATTGGTGATTGAATCATCCATGCTTATATATCTTTGTGTTGGGTAATCATTAAGCTTATGCTTAATAGATTCAATTCCTCTCACTTTAGCATCAAATCTTTACATCCTTTATTGTTGAAGGGATGCTTGCAGGTTTGTGCATCTTTGGTTTTCCTTGAATTAAGAGATTAATCTTCTGTAGTTTTGTTGATCATTACATTGGGGTTAATGTTCACATTGCCCAATTCAACTTTTTATCAGCATAATGAATCTTATCCACTCACTTAGCATGGTGTTACACTTGGAGTTTGTTTTCTTGTTTACAAGTCCTGCTAAAATTATTCAATTTGGCATCATTTATATTGTTGTTATTACTTGAATGCTCATAATTACTTACACTTGTGCGCTTGTTTGTGCTTGATTAATTATTTATTTATATTTTGTGTGCTTTGTGTGAGTTTGAGATTGGAAGGGTTTTGAAAAGAATGCATTGAAAGTATTTCTAAAAAAATGTGGTAATGTTATTATACATTAACTTCTCTCCACTATTGGTGTGCATTTAAGGTTTCAATTCGCCTTAGAGTGGGTGATCATGATATTATTTATTTTAGCTATATAACTAAAAATAGAAGTTCCTATGGCACATATCCATTATACATTGTTTTTTGTCATTCTTCTGTGCTTACCTTTGTTTGTCAGGTTATATATGATTTTATGAAAGAATCACAAGCTTAGGTATTTGTAATCTATTAATCCTTAGGGCATTTTATTTTGAATGGTTTTTCTTTTTTTTTTTTACTATTTAAAAAAACTGGTTTTCTTTTTTATTGAAAAATCTTTGAAGATTGAGAGAATTGCGTATATACATCAAAGGAAGCACAAAAGATGGACGTCACTCATGTGCTAATGGTTTCAAGCGATGCAAGACGCCCTGCTTTCTTTCTTTGTACGGAGGTTCGGCCCCCGACCCACCCAACTCTTCTTAGATGGGGCAAGCGCCAGACCGATCAACAGGAGTAGGATCTGAGTTTCACGATATTCTGTTCTGAGTCTCGGCCTTCATTCACATAGGATTTGTGATGAATATATGTTTTATAATAAGTTTTGAAGTGCATATCTTTTTTTGTTGTGCCCTTTTATTGAATGACTGAAAATAAAAAAAAAATATTAAAAAACTTGATACTCTAATTCATATGTTTGGAAATGTAAAAAAGTGCATGGGAGGAGAAAATTGAGGATGTTCTAAAGAACATCAACAAGCAACTTGATGGGCCAAAAAGACATTTATCTAAGAAAGGGAAGAAAAAAGAATGCTACAAAAAAAAATGAAAACAAAGAGAATTTTGTAATTCAAGTTAATGAGAAAGAACCATTCAAAAAAATTTGGCTTGCCCCAAAAACAATGAAAATCTAATAGGTTTATCATATGAAGAGTTTTAGTCAATTTGAAATATTGTATAATATCTATAAACTAAAAGAAATTTTGAACAATGAGAATTATAATGTTGACTAAGAAATTAAGTACTTGCTCATTATTTGAAATTCATAATGAGAAATTTAAGAGCAAACTCAATTCCTTAACCGTTTCTAGTTTATTTTCTAATGAATATGATGTTAGCTTGAATGATAAGATTATTTTGTTGGAAGAATAATGTTGGTCTAATGAGTGTTGTACTTAATATTTATAAGCACTTTAAGATGTGGTCATGTTATAAATTCTTTTGATGTTTAGCCTAATAAATTATTTTTTATTTAGATGTCTTTCAAAATGTGATCATAATACTAATGTTTCTCATTATAAGATTAACGATTTAGAAGTTGAGGATACTTGTTTAAGTGTTAAAGTTAGAGAATAATTGTATATTATCTTTACTAGCATTAATATTTTCTATACTCATGTCGCACACAATAAACAATAGTACACATTAAACAATTGAAGCCATAGCAAAATCTTACATGCATGTCTTATTTGATATTCAATGCAAATATGATATGTCTTTTAGCATGCTTAATTTCCTTTACATTTAGCACATTTTTTTTTAATGAAATTATATTTTAAAAGAAGGTATTTTCATGTTTTTGTTGCACGTATAGTAGGTAAAGCATTTGGAGCGAACTAGAACGAAAACAGGGCTAAAAGGAGGCAAATGGAGCAAAATATGAACTGGCGCCAAGGTGCCACAAGATGGTGCTTAAGCACCACTCCATGGAACAATGGCGCCATATTTGGGCGCCTAGGCACCGGACCTTGCCAAACTTTCTAAGAAGTCGGCGCCATGGCGCCACATACTGGCGCCTAGGCGCTAGTGTTATTCAATGGTTGCCCAAGCAAGTGGTGTTTAGGCGCCACAGGCTAGCGCTTGCACGTCAGAACTGTTCTTGGAGATTTCCTTAGCGTTTATGCACGAATTTAAAGATAGATTCACTGGAGAATCACTGGAGAAAGAACTTTTTGGCATTTCTAAGTCTTGGAATTCTCCAAGAAGATCGAGAGGTCGTATATGAGAGTAAGAAATGTAGATTATTATCTTTTTTTGGAGAAATTGGTGGGGAAATTTTGACAGATATTTGTAAGAGAGTGTATTAGCATTGCATGGATCAACATGAGACTTTGTTGGAGGGATTTTCATTTTTTTTTCAGAGGGAAAAGCTACGTATTGTGTTCTTCATTATTTTGTGCTTGTTGAAAACACTTATCTAGTGGATTTGCTTTGATTTAATGAAGCTTTCTGTTGTGTGTGACACCTGCTTTGTGAAGTAGAATTTTTGTACTTTTCTTTTGCAATGAATTGGATGAATGTTTTAGATGCTAGGATGCATGTTAGAATAGGTTTTTCATATCATAGTGATGGTTCTTACTTCATGCTTCAATTACTAATCAATCTGGTCAATTTGTATGTTAAAATTTATTGAAAACCCAAAAGTTCCGGGAGGGCTATGGCTTTAACAACTAGGAGGAATGGGTGAAGGAAAAGTAGTCCTAAGATTCAATGCAATGTTAGGGAGATATTCGTTGATGGGTGAAAACAGGTGTTTTTAGGGTAAGGCTAGATTCCTAACCAATTTGATCCAAGGCTTTGTAACTTAAATCTAATATGAGTCAATTAGATGGCTATTAGAAGAAGGAGACTCTAGAGTGATAGGCTAGAAGTTTCGTCGTGATAATCTTGTTATTTTAAGGAATTGACCTTAGGTTAACTGAGCTACGTTATACACTAGGAAGAGGAAAACTTAGATATTTTTTCCTCTATTGTCATTGCCGCATTAGATTCTAAGCATCTCATTCTTACACATTATCTAGGTCACAAGAGAAAGGTAGCTTTTACACCTAAAAATTCACTAAATCAGTTTATCTAGTTAGGTTTAACTTTAGATTTAGGTTTGTATTTAGGAGCAGTTGTTAGAAAAACCTTAATCAACATTCCAAACTAAGACCTGATAGTAGTTGACTAGAACTTAGCCTAAGGGATTCTTACCTTGCTTCCTTGTGGGATTGATAAACGAGACTCCATTAGAGCCCTATATTATTGATACTTGCGTAGAACCCCTAGCGTGTTAACTATAAATTAAATTATAAACTCTATAACATATTCATTTTGCACAATGGCCGCCTAAAAAAACTAAGTCAAGTTTTTGGCCAGAAAACTAAATAACTACATAACTACGGATTGGACCAAAATACTATAGTAGGTTTGTGTACATTTTGCGTACTAAGAACAACTTTGATTATTGTAGTTTCCAATCATATATTTGGGATCTTAAAGAAACTAGTTCAGACTCAATGTCCACACAAATAGAAGTTGATATGGTGTAAATGGTAATCTGCTCACTTGAAATGAGAGAAACTGGAATGTATATTTAGAGAGGTATAAATTGAGGAGCTATATTTGATTTATTATGCAATGCGGCAAAGAAACAATAAAATAGAAAAAATAAGAAGATAAAAAATTAAGTGATTTGAATTTGTGGCATATGTCAATTCTGTAACAAATCAAGTGAAAGTTTCACTTTCAAAGAGAAAAATAGGAACAATATACTACATGAATGCCCAACATCTCTTTCTCAAAGTTTAAATAATTAAAGCTCATAGGATAAACTTGTAAGTTATAGTGTGATTGTTTAATATGCTCCTAGATTATTATAGATGGTTGGTCATTCTTATCCACTAAGAGATATATTATTTCTATTTATGATAATGCTCATCAAGAAAGGTGAAATGAAAATTCATTGAATGTTTGAATAGATCCAATGTTAAGGTATATTGGGTTGTCAAAAGTTTTATGTAACTTGGATTTTATTACAACAAGAGGAAGAAGCCTTCATCCCACTAAGTGGGGTCAGCTACATGAATCATTTTTCTCCATTGCACCCTATTAAGAGTCATATGTTCATTTAATTCTAGTAAATTAAGATAATTTTATATATAATATGTTCAAGGCTTTCTAGCCCCGCCAATGTCATTCTTAATATAAGTCAAATATAAAACATCAACTCTTCCAACATATCTCATTTGATTAATATTATTTCAAAATAGATGTATATTTAAAAACTATAATTGTGCCATGTAATACCTATTTAATATGTTGATTCAAATTAAAACAAATCATCAATCTTCCATAAAAGACAATAGTTATAAGGTTTATTGTTAATCAAATAGGGTATAGAAGGTTGATCAAATAACCATAGATGTGCAACTAAAAGTCATATTTCACTAATAAATTTCTAATTTAATTCAATAAAGAAGTTCTAATATTATCAACCTCACACTTCAAATTACTAATACAAACTTAATGATACTTAGAGAAGACTGCAACGCTTCTAACTAATAATCAAATGATCTCAAACATTTCTGAAATCTAATATTCTATTAAAATTATTGAAGCTATATAGAAGAGATAATTTTAACAACAAAATATTAAATATGAAAACAAGGGTGATTCTCCTTTTAGAAGTTGGAAAAAAAAAATTTCCTCATAAATTCTAATTAAGAGCCTCAATAACAATTAAATCCTATTACATATAAAATCAACAATAGTTTTAAAGGACACTTCAGACAACTCTTGGACAACCAATGAAGCATACATATAGCACTTCCTAACTCTTTCTTTTCCTTTATGAATCTATAATAAGAGAATAAATTGAAGTTAAATATTTTAGTTGTGCAAATTAATAGCATGAGACCAAATAATTCCTATACATTTTCTAATCCAATACCAATCATGAAAATTGTTTGGATTGATTATCTCAAGAATCTTAATCTTAAAACAAGGCAAATTAAGAAAATAAAATTTCATCAAGTCTAAATTTGATCATGTCTAATATTACATCACACAAAAGCAAAAAATTAACAATTTTATCTATGAAATGAATCAAATTTCATCAAGTCTTATGTTACATTAACCATTCACTAATAACATAAAGAAATATAATACATGTACTCCCAAAATCATTCTAGCAGAGTTTAAGTCGAGTAGACCGACTAGAAGCTAATATCATGAATTTATCAAATTAAATTTACAAAAAAAAGTAATAATAATACATCAGCTCCAAAACCAACCACAATGAACTTTCCATCTAATCAACCAAAACACAGTACAAAGTACTTGCAACAACTTGCTAATCTACTCTACCCCAAATATCAACCCATTATATCCATCCAAAGCATTCAACATAGTAACTCGCCTGCCTACTAGAACCCCAGGGAGCAAATAAGAATATTTTTCTAAATTGCTCAATATAACAACCCACCAAGTCTAGTTCGAGGAAGATGAAGTCAATTAGTGACTTCTTGACTTCATGAAGGCCCACCGCTTATTTGGAAAATACCATAGCATATCTAATATAATTCAAGAGCAAAAGCTACTAAATCTTTATTCTATGGCAAGTCTTAGCCTTTTATCATATGGTTTATAAACTTCTCATTTTATAGAACTTTTCTTTTAAAGTCATGCTTCTACCCACCTATAAATAAGCTATTAATATCCATTCCACCGTTCTCTACTTGTCAGCCTTCTTCATCTTCTTGATCGAATCAAGGAGAGAGAGTGATTTTTCCATCTTATTTGATGACTTAGCAAATGGATTTGTTGGCCTCTGAGAATGCTTCTCATTAACCACTTCAACAGAATTAGAATTACTTGTGCCTCTTATAGGTAAATGCTTCTCTTCCTCTTTTGAAGTCCTTTTTCTGAGTTCCTTCTCTGTTGGCTTTGTAGCCTTCTCTTCACTTCTGTCATGATTGTTTGACAATTTTGAAAATGGTCTTGTTTGAGCCTTACTCTTCTCTTTTCCCTCATTGTCGTTTCCACCTAGTTCTTTTCCTCCATTAGTCTCTTCATTTTCTACATTTTTGCCTTCAATGGAAGCTTTGGAAATGGCGAACATGTGTGAGGATGGCAAAATGGGAGAAATAACAACTTTCTTTACTTCCATGACAGTAGCATTGCTTGAAACACCGTTAGATTCATTTATCAATCTTTCCTGCAAGAAATATATAGGGAATAAGCGTTTAAAATATTTTTCCACTTTTAAGAAAAAGTTGAGGTTATGTCAACTAAATGTCACCTCGAGTATGTTGTTGAATCGCTCGGCGAGGATAGGAAGCTTCAAAGTGGTAACCAGTTTAATTGCACCCTTTATTGATTTTTCCATAGAAAGCAACCTTGCAAGTTCAGTGGCCCTCACAAGTTTATCAGCTTTAAGAACATCATCCAAAAAAAAAACAATCTTAAGATTCAATCAATACAAATTCATATATTGAAGAGAAGAAATTGTACAAGTAACAATACCATTGCAACAACTGGAAATAAGTCTCAAAACACATCGATCAATAGCAGATTCCATATCAAATGCCTCGTCATCTAGTGCGCTTGTATCGAGACCAACCGCCACATATTCGTCTATCTTCTCTTGAATCTGAGGTCCAAAGTTTGATGAATGTGAGCAATAAAACTTGCAGTGGAAGAATCAGAACATAAGAAGAGGGGTAGCAAAACTAAGGGTCCGTTTGGGACAGCTTATAAGTGCGGCGAACGCCGCTTAATTATTTGATTTGCGCATTTTTGAATGTTCTGTCTGTCACGTTTGGATTTTTACACTAAACCAAAGCCGCGGGTCGACCCCCGCGATCAATTTGCAGGCCTTGTTTCAGGATAAGTTGTTTATCCTTATCCTGAAACGCACAAGCTGCCCCAAATAGACCTTAAATATTAAGGAGAGACGAGTATCTAAGATACTCATCTCTTTGAAATTTTTTTAAATGATTATAAATATGATCATTAAATTAAATATATAATTAACATTAAATTATTATTAAGTATTTAAATTTAGAGACTCAATTTTTTAGTATAATATATGACATTAAAGAGTTCAATAAAAATTAAAGGGAAACCGCCACCCCTGGTCTCCCCACTAAAATCAAGCAAAATAATAGACAAAGTAGGACCGAGGAAATGATAAACCTGATGGAGAAGAAGATTTCTCATAATGAACTCGCTTTCCAAATCTTCGGCACCGAGATCAGAGCAGGCAAGAGGGAATTTAAGATCTAGTAGCACGAGAACAGGCTTTGGCATTACCTGCAGAAACTCCGAAGGTGTTAAATTGGAGAAAGTAGCCGTAGGTAAAAGGCGGCCGAAACTTGCAGGACTCACCAATGGTAAGAGTTGGGGGACTTGCAGGAAACACAGAAGAGCTTGCTTGCATCAAGACCTACTACCCAGTAGTTCTCATCTTCAGACTTCTTTGATTTACTAGCACTGCATAAATCACATTCTTTGAATATTGATTTCTAAAAGTATGAAAAATTTACTTAGGAAATCATTAGTTTTGTGATCTAACCGTACCTAAAAATAGGGAGCCAACTGTTGCCATATTGATTGGTTAACATTCTTAGTACACCCTGCATGGATTTCATCAATTAGTTATGATAATTGGTTGAGTTTATAGAAAATAATAATATTTTCATTAAACGCAAGGGAGGGCATGGCAAACCTGGGTGTCGTAGGAGCATAAATGGCCTTCTTCACTAAATCCAAACCATAATAAACCAGAACCAGGAGACAAGGGAACACGGCATCGAATGAGTTGAGTTTTATTGTTGATATTGAATGCTTGTACTACAAGAACCTGGAAAAAATAAGACAATTTGAAGGGAGCCAAAAGTGTAACATGTTCCATCAATTGATAAACATCGTCAGAATCAGCTGCAAAATGGACGAAGGAATTGGTCAATTTTGCTTACTTCAGATGTTAAACCTTATGGGCATGCAAAAGTGGTAAAGTGCAAGAATGGATCAATATATTATGCCGCCTACATGACTCTTTGGTTGACAGAGTTTGTAAGACTTTGGGGTGGCATATTTGACACTGCCTATGTANCCTTGTGACTGTTTTCCTGCAATTTTGCTCTGTTGTTTCTGCATTCATTGGCTTCTATAATGTTGAAAGCTATCATTTTTTTCTCATTTTTTTGGCTCTCATATTTCGCTCTCAGCAATGTGCTCAATTTTTAAGTATTGTTGGCCTGTTATATGCTTAAATCTTCCCTAGTTTTCATTTTGGCGATCAACATGCCCTCTCACTAATTTCGTGAAGAGTTCCGATCTTTTGCTCGAGATTGTGGGTTTGCTCGCGAGGTAGGAGTGGTGTTTAGGTTGTGTCGATTGGGTGTAGGAGAGCATACATAATATTTGGAAGTTGCTTAATCATGGATTGAGCTTCTCTCTCATAACTGTGGAAGATGGTGAAATGTTGAGCAAGAGAGTGCTTGGATATGGATGCAAGTTGCTTGTGGTAGAATGATCTAATACAATATTGTGTCCAATTGCTCTATAATTTTGTCCTTCATGCTTATTTATTCACTTATAAAATTACTTACTGAGTTTTCAATTGGTGATTGAATCATCCATGCTTATATATCTTTGTGTTGGGTAATCATTAAGCTTATGCTTAATAGATTCAATTCCTCTCACTTTAGCATCAAATCTTTACATCCTTTATTGTTGAAGGGATGCTTGTAGGTTTGTGCATCTTTGGTTTTCCTTGAATTAAGATATTAATCTTCCGTAGTTTTGTTGATCATTACATTGTGGTTAATGTTCACATTGCCCAATTCAACTTTTTATCAGCATAATGAATCTTATCCACTCACTTAGCATGGTGTTACACTTGGAGTTTGTTTTCTTGTTTACAAGTCCTGCCAAAATTATTCAATTTGGCATCATCTATATTGTTGTTATTACTTGAATGCTCATAATTACTTACACTTGTGCGCTTGTTTGTGCTTGATTAATTATTTATTTCTATTTTGTGTGCTTTGTGTGAGTTTGAGATTGGAAGGGTTTTGAAAAAAATGCATTGAAAGTATTTCTAAAAGAATGTGGTAATGTTGTTATACATTAACTTCTCCCCACTATTGGTGTGCATTTAAGGTTTCAATTGACCTTAGAGTGGGTGATCATGATATTATTCATTTTAGCTATATAACTAAAAATAGAAGATCCTATGGCACATATGCATTATACATTGTTTTTTGTCATACTTTTGTGCTTACCTTTGTTTGTCAAGTTATATATGATTTTATGAAAGAATCACAAGCTTAGGTATTTATACTCTATTAATCCTTAGGGTATTTTATTTTGAATAGTTTTTCTTTTTTTGACTATTTAAAAAAAAATTGGTTTTCTTTTTATTGAAAAATCTTTTGATACATAGGATTTGTGATGACTATATGTTTTATAATAAATTTTGAAGTGCATATCATTTTTTGTTGTGCTCTTTTATTGAATGACTGAAAATAAAAAAAAAATATTAAGAAACTTGATACTCTAATTCATATGTTTGGAAATGTAAAAAAGTGCTTGTGAGAAGAAAATTGAGGATGTTCTAAAGAAGAACATCAACAAGCAACTTGATGAGCCACAAAGACATTTATCTAAGAAAGGGAAGAAAGAAGAATGCTACAAGAAAAAGATAAAAACAAAGGGAATTTTGTAATTCAAGTTGATGAGAAGGAACCACTTAAAAAAATGTGACTTGCCTCAAAAACAATGAAAATCTAATAGGCTTATCATATGAAGAGTTTTCGTCAATTTGAAATATTGTATAATATATATAAACTAAAAGAAATTTTGAACGATGAGAATTATAATGTTGGCTAAGAAATTAAGTACTTGCTCATTATTTGAAATTCAAAATGAGAAATTTAAGAGCAAACTCAATTCCTTAATCGATTCTAGTTCATTTTCTAATGAATATGATGTTAGCTTGAATGATAAGATTATTTTGTTGGAAGAATAGAATGTTGGTCTAATGAGTGTTGTACTTAATATTTATAAGCACTTTAAGATGTGGCATGTTATAAATTCTTTTGATGTAAGATTAATGCTTTTGATGTTTAGCTAATAAATTATTTATTATTTAGATGACTTTCAAAATGTGATCATAATACTAATGTTTCTCATTATAAGATTAATGATTTAGAAGTTGAGGATACTTGTTTAAGAGTTAAAGTTAGAGAATAATTGTATATTATCTTTACTAGCATTAATATTTTCTATACTCATGCCGCACATAATAAACAATAGTACACATTAAATAATTGGAGCCATAGCAAAATCTTACATACACGTCTTATTTAATATTCAATGCAAATATGATATGTATTTTAGCATGCTTAATTTTCTTTACATTTAGCACATTTTTTTTTTAATGAAACTGCACTTTAAAAGAATGTATTTTCATGTTTTTGTTGCACGTATAATATGCAAAACATTTGGAGCGAACTAGAACGAAAATAGAGCGAAAAGGAGGCGAATGGAGCATTGGAGAAAAATGTGAACTGGCGCCAATGTGCCAGAAGATGGCGCTTAAGCGCCACTTCATGAAGCCATGGCGCCATATTTGGGCGCCTAGGCACCGGACCTTGCCAAACTTCCTGAGAAGTCGACGCCATGGCGCCACAAACTTGCGCATAGGCACTAGTGTTATCCAGTGCTTGCCCAAGCAAGTGGCGCCTAGGCGCCACAGTTTGACACATGTGCGTCAGAACTGTTCTTGGAGGTTTCTTCAGCGGTTATGCACGAATTTGGAGATATATTCATGGGAGAATCACTGGAGAAAGAACTTTTTGGCATTTCTAAATCCTGGAATTCTCCAGGAAGATATAGGAGTAGGAAATGCAATTTTTACCTTTTCTGGAAAGATTCGTGAGGGGATTTTGACAGATATTCGTAAGGGATTGTATTAGCATTGCATTGATCAGCATGAGATTTTGTTAGAGGGATTTTCATCTTTCTTTCAGAGGGAAACGCTGATATTATGTTTTTCATTATCTTGTACTTGTTGTAAACACTTATCTAGTGGATTTGCTTTGATCTAATAAAGTTTTTTGTTGTGTGTGACGTCTGTTTGTGAAGTATAATTCTTGTACTTTTCTTTTGCAATGAATTGGATGAATGTTTTGGATGTTATGATGCATGTTAGAATAGGTTTTTCATATCATAGTGATGGTTCTTACTTCATTCTTCAATTACTAATCAATTTGGCCAATTGGTAGTTAAAATTTGTTGAAAACCCATAAGTTCCAGGAGGGCTATGGCTTTAACAATTAGGAGGAACTACGTTGAACTTATGGGTGAAAGAAAAGTAGTCCTAAGATTCAATGCAATGTTAGAAAGATATTCATTGATGGGTGCAAATAGGTGTTTTTAGGGTAACATGATAGATTTGAAACAAATTTGATCCAGGGCTTCATACCTCAAATCTAATATTAAGCCAAGTAGATGGCTATTAGAAGAATGAGACTCTAGGGTGACAGGCTAGAAGTTTCGCGGTGACAATCTAATTATTTTAAGGAATTGACCCTTAGTTAACTGAGCTACGTTATACACTAGGAAGAGGGAAACTTAGATTTTTTTCCTCTATTGTCACTGCCACATTAGATTCTAAGCATCTCATTCCTACACATTATTGAGGTCAACATAAGGAAAGGTAGTTTTTACACCTAAAAATTCACCAAATCAATTTATCTAGTTAAGTTTAACTTTAGATTTAAGTTTGTATTTAGGAGTAGTTATTAGAAAAACACTCTTAATCAACATTCAAATTAGGACATGATATTAGTTGACTAGAACTTAGCCTAAGAGATTCTTACATTGCTTCCCTATGGGATTGATAAACGTGACTCCATTAGATCCCTATATTGTTGAATGATACATATGCTTGCGTAGAACCCCTAACGTGTAAACTATAAATTAAATTATAAACTCTATAACATATTCATTTTGCACACTAGTCACCTAAAGAAATAAAGTCAAGTTTTTTATTAGGAAACTAAATAACTGCATAACTTGGTATTAGATCAAAATACTATAGTAGGTTTGGGTACATTTTGTGTCCTAAGAAAAACCTTGATTATTATAGTTTCACAATCATATATTTGGGATCCTAAAGAAACTAGTTCAGACTCAATGTCTACACAAATAGAACTTGTTATGGTGTAAATGGTAATCTGCTCACTTAAAATGAGAGAAACTTGAATGTACATTTAAAGAGGTATAAATTGAGGAGCTATATTTGATTTATTATGCAATAAGGCAAAGAAACAATAAAATAGAAAAAAATAAGAAAAAAAATTAAGAGATTTGAATTTGGGGCATATGCCAGTTTTGTAACAAATCAAGTGTAAGCTTCACTTTCAGATAGAAAAATAGGAACAAGATACTACAAGAATGCCCAACATCTCTTTCTCAATGTTCAAATAATTAAAGCTCATAGGATAGACTTGTAGGTTATAGTGTGATTGTTTAATATGCTCCTTGATGATTATAGATAGTTGGTCATTCCTATCCACTAAGAGATATATTATTTCTATTTATGATAATGCTCATCACGAAAGGTGAAATGAAGATTCATTGAATGTTTGAATAGATCCAATGTTAAGGTATATTGGGTTGTCAAAAGATTTATGTAACTTGGATTTTATTACAACAATATGAAGAAGAAGCCTTTATCCCACTAAGTGGGGTCAGCTACATGAATCATTTTTCTACATTGCACCCTATTAAGAGTCATATGTTCATTTAATTCTAGTAAATTAAGATCATTTAATATAGAATATGCTCAAGGCTTTCTAGCCCTACCTCTGTCATTCTTAACATAAGTCAAATATAAAAAATCAACTCTTCCAACATATCTCATTTAATTAATATTATTTCAAAATAGATGCATATTCAAAAATTATAATTGTGCCATGTAATATCTATTTAAAATGTTGATTCAAATTAAAACAAAATCATCAATCTTCTATAAAAGACAATAGTTATATGATTTAATGTTAATCAAATAGGGCATAGAAAGTCGATCAAATAACCATAGATGTGCAACTAGAAGTCATATTTCACTAATAAATTTCTAATTTAATTTAATAAAGTTCTAAATATTATCAACCTCACACTTTAAATTACTAATACAACCTTAATGATACTTGGAGAAAACTACAGTGCTTCTAATTAATTATCAAATGATCTTGAATGTTTTTGAAATCTAACATTCTATTAAGATTATTGAAGCTATATTGAAGAGATAATTTAACTACAAAATATTAAATATGAAAACAAGAGTGATTCTCCTTTTAGAAGTTAGAAAAAAAAAATCTTCTCATAAATTCTAATTAAGAACATCAATAACGATTAACAATAGCCTTAAATGACACTACAGACAACTCCTCAACAACCAATGAAGCATACATGTAGCACTTCCTAACTCTTTCTTTTCCTTTATGAATCTATAATAAAAGAAAAAATTGAAGTTAAATATTTTAGTTGTGCAAATTAATAGCATGAGACCAAATAATTCCTACAAGTTTTCTAATCCAATACCAATCATTAACATTGTTTGGATTGATTATCTCAAGAATCTTAATCTTAAAACAAGGCAAACTAAGAAAATAAAATTTCATCAAGTCTTAATTTGATCATGTCTAATATTACATCACACAAAAGCAAAAAATTAACAATTTTATCTATGAAATGAATCAAATTTCATCAAGTTTTATGTTACATTAACCATTCACTAATAACATAGAGAATTATAATACATGTACTCCTAAAATCATTCTAGCAGAGTTTAAGTCGAGAAGACCGACTAGAAGTTAATATCATGAATTTATCAAATTAAATTTACAAAAAAAAAGTAATAATAATACTACATCAGCTCCAAAACCAACCACAATGAACTTTCCATCTAACCAACTAAAACACACTACAAAATACTTGCAACAACTTTCTAATCTACTCTACCCCAGATATCAACCCATTATATCCATCAAAAGCATTCAACATAGTAACTCACCTGCCTACTAGAACCCCAGAGAGCAAATAAGAATATTTTTCCAAATTGCTCAATATAACAACCCGCCAAGTCTAGTTCGAGGAAGATGAAGTCAATTAGTGACTTTATGAAGGCCCACCGCTTATTTGGAAAATACCATAGCATATCTAATATAACGCAAGAGCAAAAGCTAGTAAATCTCTATTCTATGGCAAGTCTTGGCCTTTTATCATATGATTTTTAAACTTCTCATTTTATATAACTTTTCTTTTAAAGTCATGGTTCTACCCACCTATAAATAAGCTATTAATATCCATTCCACCTTTCTCTACTTGTCAGCCTTCTTCATCTTCTTGATCGAATCAAGGAGAGATAGTGATTTTTCCATCTTATTTGATGACTTAGCAAATGGATTTGTTGGCCTCTGAGAATGCTTCTCATTAGCCACGTCAACAGAACTAGAATTACTTGTGCTTCTTATAGGTAAATGCTTCTCTTCCTCTTTTGAAGTCCTTTTTTTGAGTTCCTTCTCTGTTGGCTTTGTAGCCTTCTCTTCACTTCTGTCATGATTGTTTGACAATTTTGAAAATGGTCTTGTTTGAGCCTTACTCTTCTCTTTTCCCTCATTGTCGTTTCCACCTAGTTCTTTTCCTCCATTAGTCTCTTCATTTTCTACATTTTTGCCTTCAATGGAAGCTTCGGAAATGGCGAACATGTGTGAGGATGGCAAAATGGGAGAAATAACAGCTTTCTTTACCTCCATGACGGTAGCATTACTTGAAACACCGTTAGATTCATTTATCAATCTTTCCTGCAAGAAATATAGAGGGAATAAGCGTTTAAAATATTTTTCCACTTTTAAGAAAAAGTTGAGGTTATGACAACTAAATGTCACCTCGAGTATGTTATTGAATCGCTCGGCGAGGATAGGAAGCTTCAAAGTGGTAACCAGTTTAATTGCACCCTTTATTGATTTTTCCATAGAAAGCAACCTTGCAAGTTCAGTGGCCCTCACAAGTTTATCAGCTTTAAGAACATCATCCCAAAAAAAAAATGATCTTAAGATTCAATGAATACAAATTCATATATTGAAGAGAAGAAATTGTACAAGTAACAATACCATTGCAACAACTGGAAATAAGTCTCAAAACACATCGATCAATAGCAGATTCCATATCAAATGCCTCGTCATCTAGTGCGCTTGTATCGAGACCAACCGCCACATATTCGTCTATCTTCTCTTGAATCTGAGGTCCAAAGTTTGATGAATGTGAGCAATAAAACTTGCAGTGGAAGAATCAGAACATAAGAAGAGGGGTAGCAAAACTAAGGGTCCGTTTGGGACAGCTTATAAG
>JXCR01142789.1:439950-507004 GCA_002079205.1 Phalaenopsis hybrid cultivar | reverse complement strand
TATATATATATATATATATATATATATATATATATATATATATATATATATATATATATATATATATATATATATATATATATATATATATATATATATATATATATATATATATTATATATAAAAATATAGTTTATAGTAAGAATATAATTTGTAATAAGAATCTAATTTTAAACAATTAATAAGAATATAATACTAATAATATTAAAAAAATTAAAAAATTAAAATGTTGTTATAATATTGCTACATCCTACAACCCAATTAATTTTTCAAATCCAGATCTCCCAGCCCAATTCTTCATTTCTACAACCCAATTCAAATTTATGCATGCTCATAACTTTTAGCCTCACATCATAGGAGAAAGTTAGAATTGTATTGCTTACATAGAAAAAAAAGACTCGTGGCGTGAGCTTATTACTCATCTAAATTGATAGGCATGCTATGGATTAACTTGGTTAAGTTTATGTTAATAAAATTTAAAATTTTTAAATTCATGATTATAAGTTTAACATAAAATAATTTATAGAATTAATTTTTATTAAAAAAATAAATCATTGAACTGAAAATCAAAGATGATCNCCCAATTAATTTTTCAAATCCAGATCTCCCAGCCCAATTCTTCATTTCTACAACCCAATTCAAATTTATGCACGCTCATAACTTTTAGCCTCACATCATAGGAGAAAGTTAGAATTGTATTGTTTACATAGAAAAAAAAGACTTGTGGCGTGAGCTTATTACTCATCTAAATTGATAGGCATGCTATGGATTAACTTGGTTAAGTTTATGTTGATAAGATTTAAAATTTTTAAATTCATGATTATAAGTTTAACATAAAATAATTTATAGATTTAATTTTTATTAAAAAAATAAATCATTGAACTGAAAATCAAAGATGATAAAAAATGTTATTTGGACTGGCCTTTCACTGTTCAAACCAAATGTTTACACCGATTTGATGTGAAAACAATTTTTAAGATTAACTAGGCTGGCCATATACCCGGTTCACCGTTGAAACAATCTGTTCTGATTTTTAAAAGCTTGGCTTGCACATGGGTCAATCTGATGATTTTGATTAGAAAAGCTATGTCAGGCTAAGATCATGTCAGCGAGTAACAAGACCAACCAAAGAACATTCTTTAGAAGTTCTGGCTAGCTGTTCCCTAAGAAATAAGCATCAAGAAGCCGAAGGAGATGATGAATGGTTAAGTCTACTNTTAAGATTAACTAGGCTGGCCATATACCCGGTTCACCGTTGAAACAATCTGTTCTGATTTTTAAAAGCTTGGTTTGCACATGGGTCAATCTGATGATTTTGATTAGAAAAGCTATATCAGGCTAAGATCATGTCGGCTAGTAACAAGACCAACCAAAGCACATTCTTTAGAAGTTCTGGCTATCTGCTCCCTAAGAAATAAGCATAAAGAAGCCGAATGAGATGATGAATGGTTAAGTCTACTGATTGGGGCATCAGGTAAGTGATAGATAGGGTCTTATCAAGCTATTGATTGGTGATAGTGTCAAAGGCTTTCAATATCCCAATTTGAATTAGTTTATTACATAAAAATTGCTTTCCTAATTGAAAAGGGGAAAACTATAATTCATTATTTGTTTTTTTTTGTTGCAAACAAACCTGATCTCCTGAGGGAAAACAGTCTGAAGCATGAGTAACCACTACCAATTTATTTCTAAAGCCTGCTGCTGTCACCACTGGCCCGTCAAGACAGAGGATGTGTCTCTGAAACAGAAAGCATTTCTTCTTCANATGGGTCAATCTGATGATTTTGATTAGAAAAGCTATGTCAGGCTAAGATCATGTCAGCGAGTAACAAGACCAGCCAAAGCACATTCTTTAGAAGTTCTGGCTATCTGTTTCCCTAAGAAATAAGCATCAAGAAGCCGAAGGAGATGATGAATGGTTAAGTCTACCGATTGGGGCATCAGGTAAGTGATAGATAGCGTATTATCAAGCTATTGATTGGTGATAGTGTCAAAGGCTTTCAATATCCCAATTTGAATTAGTTTATTACATAAAAATTGCTTTCCTAATTGAAAAGGGGAAAACTATAATTCATTATTTGTGCTTTTTGTTGCAAACAAACCTGATCTCCTGAGGGAAAACAGTCTGAAGCATGAGTAACCACTGCCAATTTATTTCTAAAGCCTGCTGCTGTCACCACCGGCCCGTCAAGACAGAGGATGTGTCTCTGAAACAGAAAGCATTTCTTCTTCATATTATTATTATTATAATAAAAATAAATAATAACCAATTCAGCCAGAAAGACTTCACTAAGTGTAAGGAAGATTTTCACACGTAATGCATGATCAATTTGTAATAACAACAAGGAAGATGCTCCGNTCCTGAGGGAAAACAGTCTGAAGCATGAGTAACCACTGCCAATTTATTTCTAAAGCCTGCTGCTGTCACCACCGGCCCGTCAAGACAGAGGATGTGTCTCTGAAACAGAAAGCATTTCTTCTTCTTATTATTATTATTATAATAAAAATAAATAATAACCAATTCAGCCAGAAAGACTTCACTAAGTGTNAAGCCTGCTGCTGTCACCACTGGCCCGTCAAGACAGAGGATGTGTCTCTGAAACAGAAAGCATTTCTTCTTCTTCTTATTATTATTATAATAATAATAAATAATAACCAATTCAGCCAGAAAGACTTCACTAAGTGTAAGGAAGATTTTCATACGTAATGCATGATCAATTTGTAATAACAAGGAAGATGCTCCAAAGAATATTATCTAACAAAAAGCAAATTTCAAGAGCAATAACATAATTAACAAATAGTGTCTCAGACTTAAGATTATCAATGTTTCTCTCATATTCTCTGTAAATGAAATCATAAGAACCGTGAACACTGAAAACAATTCTATCAATATTATAGACTCCTTAATTTTTATGCGCTGACTAAATTGAAGTGGATGGTTTATCTGAGTTATTGCCTGTCTTCGTAAGAAACGAAAAATATTAAAAACAGCCATGATATTTCTTATCGAAGGTAAAAGTAAATTTTGAATTACGTGACATTCAATTTGTGTTATTGAAATTAATAATGATTAGTCAATATTGTTGGAAGATCAAGTGATCTAAATCAGATAAAATTAAGTTTTTGGAATGTACTAAATAGACAGTTGTGGATATAGATGAAAATTTTAACTTCTAAGCTTAATTTTGGGTCATTGAGAATGAAGTGCTTCAAGAATACTTCNACTTAAGATTATCAATGTTTCTCTCATATTCTCTGTAAATGAAATCATAAGAACCGTGAACACTGAAAACAACTCTATCAATATTATAGACTCCTTAAATTTTATGCGCTGACTAAATTGAAGTGGATGGTTTATCTGAGTTATTGCCTGTCTTCGTAAGAAACGGAAAATATTAAAAACAGCCATGATATTTCTTATCGAAGGTAAAAGTAAATTTTGAGTTACGTGACATTCAATTTGTGTTATTGAAATTAATAATGATTAGTCAATATTGTTGGAAGATCAAGTGATCTAAATCAGATTAAATTAAGTTTTTGGAATGTACTAAATAAACAGTTGTGGATATAGATGAAAGTTTTAACTTCTAAGCTTAATTTTGGGTCATTAAGAATGAAGTGCTTCAAGAATACTTTNCACTAAGTGTAAGGAAGATTTTCACACGTAATGCATGATCAATTTGTAATAACAACAAGGAAGATGCTCCGACGAATATTATCTATCAAAAAGCAAATTTCAAGAGCAGTAACATAATTAACAAATAGTGTCTCAGACTTAAGATTATCAATGTTTCTCTCATATTCTCTTTAAATGAAATCATAAGAACCGTGAACACTGAAAACAATTCTATCAATATTATAGACTCCTTAATTTTTATGCGCTGACTGAATTGAAGTGGATGGTTTATCTGAGTTATTGTCTGTCTTCGTAAGAAAAGAAAATATTAAAAACAGCCATGATATTTCTTATCGAAGGTAAAAGTAAATTTTGAATTACGTGACATTCAATTTGTGTTATTGAGATTAATAATGATTAGTCAATATTGTTGGAAGATCAAGTGATCTAAATCTGATAAAATTAAGTATTTGGAATGTACTAAATAGACAGTTGTGGATATAGATGAAAATTTTAACTTCTAAGCTTAATTTTGGGTCATTAAGAATGAAGTGCTTCAAAAATACTTTAAGACCCTATCAAAGAGTTTAGGCAAATTTACAAAACTAAAATTATATTATGCTATAAAGAAGTTATTTATAGCCAAATTGAGCATGGAAAAAATAAAAATGCTAAGGTGAAGGAGAGGTAAAACTAGAAATGATTATAATATAATGATGATAGTAATGTCACCTATTAATAATAACAGTAAAAAATTAAATTAGATGATTTGGGCATCATACAATATGCGTAGAAAATGCATCAATAAGATAAATACATAAGAGATAACTTAAATTAATTAGAATGAAAAAAAAAGGTATTATAAAGATAAAATGGATCAAAATTCTTCAATAGGTGTTATAAACACCTCATTTAGTGATCAACAGGAATGAATGGAATTAGAATTGAAAAAAAATANCATACAATATGCGTAGAAAATGCATCAATAAGATAAATACATCAGAGATAACTTAAATTAATTAGAATGAAAGAAAAAAAGGTATTATAAAGATAAAATGGATCAAAATTCTTCAATATGTGTTATAAACACCTCATTTAGTAATCAACAAGAATGAATGGAATTAGAAATTGAAAAAAATGATCTCATACAATTAGGATAAGGCAAATGATGATGAAACTGGAAGTTGAATGGAAGCATGGTAAAATATTTTTATTTTGCTTTTCTTTATTTTCCATTTTTTCTGAACTTTTTCTCTTATTTTTCTTGATTTGAACTCTCCTTTTCTTTTCTTCTCCTTTGTTTTTTATTTCTTTCTTTCTCCCTTTTTTTCTATTCTTTCATAATCTGCTACTCATTATTCACATTAAAAAAAATCAATATCTATGCACATGAATTTCGCCCTTCATTATGACGAAAAATTTGTTCACAAGAGTACTACTAATTATGAGAATGAGAAGCAAAACACTATCGCCGAACACTAAGACATAGAAGTAAGGAATTATGTGGTTTGCTAAAGTTCATCCATGTTAATGATCATCAAAAGAGATTTTCAATAGTCCATAGATATATAAAGAGCAAAATTATTTGCTCACTAAAATATTTTCAATTTATCTTACAAGAGACAATTCTAGATCCGACGAGAATTTTACCCTCTAGGGTGTGAAGTAGAAAAATGGAGGAAATTATATGAGTTGGGACAAAGACAATAACAAAAGATGCAAAAATATATACCAAAATTCAAGGGAAAATCCTTAATAATTGGTCTGCCCCTAGAAAAAGACTTAGCAATAATATAATACACAACAAAGTTGCATCATGGTCTCTCTAATGATATTCTACTATTACATGCCAAATATACCTCTATTAGACAACCATGTTTTCCATAATGCTTGAGAGAAAAAATAGGACAAAGCAAGCAAGCCCTCTACTAGAGGAAAAGGGAAGAATTCAAGGCGATAAGAAGAATTTTTAAAAAAAAGAGAACCGAAAGACTATGACAAAGATAATTACATAACTTCTTTAGAAGAAAGCATATATCATGATCATAGCCAAATCTCACGAAATGGTAGAGGAAAATATTGGAAGTTTCATCAGAAAATCTTCTAAGAGAAATTCAAAAAACAACTCAAAGGGGAAGGTGGATACTTTTGTCGAGCATGATCAAGCATTGTGATTAGTGAATCAACCAGATTTGAAGACTTTCCATGATAACAATGATGAATGAGAAGGAACAAGCACAATACGTAAAAGCGAAGAGTTGTTCACTTTACAAAATCCACATTAAGTATGAAGTGATTAGCACAACATAGAAGTGTGTTAGTTATTCTCACGCTCAATAGATGTGACCCAATCTTAACATTCTCTAGGCTGACAAACACAATTATCTTTGTAGCGTTATTAAAATTACAAACCTGCAAACCACCATCTGTAAAAATGCGAAGCAAATTAAGACTGGTAATTGCAGCCACCCATCCGATGCCTAAAGCAACAGCCTTCACTTCTTCCCCTTCAAACCTCATTGACCACTATCATTATATGAGAAAGTAAGATCAATCATACAGATAATAGTGGAAAACATTAACTTCAAAAAACATACTTCACTATTATTTGCCCAGCTTCCGAAAGGTCTGTACATTAGAGTGCTCATATTTTTTGTTCCTTTACATGGATTTGCAAAAACGCTGCCATTTTCATTCAGTGCAGCCATGGTGAATCCAAAATAATCAGTCATGGAAGGAACCCTGGGCCCTCTCCCAGTATCGTGGAAGTCAACCTGTAAACAAGTATACAACGTAATTAGAAAACACCTTAACAAGATTATTGAGGATAATATACACATTTGGTTGCAAGATTTAGCCAGGACATATATTAAATCTTTTAAAAAGCTTTTTGAGCTACATAGTTTACAATCATCTAACATTATTTATTTAATTTCTATAGTAATGAAATAATTAAAGTTTAATTATGTTTATGTATTTGAACAAATCTAACAGATTTTTATATATTGACATAAGTTGTCAAACAGTTTCACGAATTTAACAAGATTTATTAAATTCACTGTCAAACAGTTTGTAAGAATTAAAAATTTCCGAATTTACTAAATCCGAATTTACCAGTTTTAGTAAATCCTAACAACTAAATCTTATTTTCCTCAAATTGTAGATTACATCTCAAATATCATAATCATTAGAGAAGTAATATTTAAAAGATATAAACCACTTAACTGTCACATATTTTCTTCTCCTTATAAATTTTAAAGCTTAAAATATATATGTTCAACAATTAATNTTATTTTCCTCAAATTGTAGATTACATCTCAAATATCATAAATCATTAGAGAAGTAATATTTAAAAGATATAAACCACTTAACTGTCACATATTTTCTTCTTCTAAATTTTAAAGCTTAAAATATATATGTTCAACAATTAAATAGAAATTAATCAGATTTAACATCTGTATTGTCCATCAATTTTTAAGTCTTAACGCATAAGATTTACTAAATTCTTCTTCTAGTCAAATAGCCTCTTAAGCTTCTGAAAAAAGTGAAACCGCTTGGAAAAAATAAATGGTATCAATTTAAGAAAAAAATATATACATGCGTGCCACTCAATTCTTATATATTAACAACTCTATTACCTACACTTCAACTTTTACATATATAACATCTTATTTATGCAATGATGAAGGGTGTCAATTGATGCAACAGACACCGTGTCCTTCTCCTGGACCGAACTGGTCCATGCTGTAGGAGGTCTAGTCAGCTCNGAAAAAATAAATGGTATCAATTTAAGAAAAAAATATATACATGCGTGCCACTCAATTCTTATATATTAACAAATCTATTACCTACACTTCAACTTTTACATATATAACATCTTATTTATGCATGGAAAGGTGTATATCAATGATGAAGGGTGTCAATTGATGCAACAGACACCGTGTCCTTCTCCTGTGGACACGAACTGGTCCTTGCTGTTGGAGGTCTGGTCAGCTGTCCAATTTAAAGAGTGTTGCCTCCCTTCAAGAAGGGGCCTACTCCTATTTAATTAGGGTTGCATATTTATTCTTGATGGTTTTAGGGTTCGGTTTTTTATTTTGTTTATTTCGGGATAGCCGTCAACATCTCATTTTCTCTTATAGGGTTGTATCCAATGGTGCTCCGATTATATCTCTTTCTAGATGTGGTGTTTATCCTTTTGATACCTTTCCCCATCCCTCTCCCACATCAACTTTCTTCCCCTCGTCACTCTACTTGTGTTTCCGCCACCCCAAATCGCATGAAACTTTGTTGTCATCACNTTTGATACCTTTCCCCATCCCTCTCCCACATCAACTTTCTTCCCCTCGTCACTCTACTTGTGTTTCCGCCACTCCAAATCGCCCGAAACTTCGTTGTCATCGTTCATGACCATCTTTCTGTTGTTATCGCCGCCAAGAATACCAAACCTTTGTTGTTCTTGTTGTTTCCACCTCCATTTACCCAGTTGCCGCCCAGGACAACAAGTCCACTTGTTGTTTCGGCAATTCCTCGCCTCTCCTTGCTGGTGTGCCATCTTCCCCTTGTTGTTGCCCCATATTCCAGTCCACTAACCTCCCCTTTGCTATCTCTCTAGAGGCCCAACCCTAGTTGTCACCACTTACACCCTAGATTCAACCCTAGGACTAATATTGTGTTGTTATTTGTTGCAATTTCAGATTATATAGTCTTGTTGTAATTTCTTATTTGAATTCAGCAATAACATTTGTTCTCTGTGGGTTGGTGATANCGCCTCTCCTTGCTGGTGTGCCATCTTCCCCTTGTTGTTGCCCCATATTCCAGTCCACTAACCTCCCCTTTGTTATCTCTCTAGAGGCCCAACCCTAGTTGTCACCACTTACACCCTAGATCCAACCCTAGGACTAATATTGTGTTGTTATTTGTTGCAATTTCAGATTATATAGTCTTGTTGTGATTTCTTATTTGAATTCAGCAATAACATTTGTTCTCCGTGGGTTGGTGATGAATTCCAGCATTATTTGATATCAAAGTTAGTTTAACCCTAGTCTTATCCTAGAGCTACCAAAATCCACCAATATCTAGCCCAATCTCTACCCAAAAACGTCTCCCTTTTAGCTAATCTTTTACATAGGACCCAAAAATTTTTTCCCACTTTAAATCGCTCCAATACACTCCCTTGGGAGGCTTGAAGCCATCGATCAGCAATATTGTCCAATTACAGCTTTAATGATGGTTGGGAGATGTTCAAAACTTAGCATTGAAGGTGGAGAGATAATGGTAGCAGAGCAGGCACCCACCACAATCAGACATCCACCCACAACTAGAAAAATCAACAGAAGCATACCAAGGAGAGTTGTGAAGATTGATCAATGGAATGACAGAGCTTATCAAAGTGAGAAGCTTGAGAAAAGTAGCACACCTAGCACACTTTCAGCTAAAAAAAGCTTCAAGTATCATAGATATAGACACATCGCCTCCAGTTGCCCTACAAGCCCTTCATTGAGTAGGGTGCGGTAGAGGAAGTGAGCTAGGAGGAGGTTGTAGAAGAGCAAGGTGAGGAGTATCATCTCCATGGTGATTAGGGTGAAATACTAGTTGTCAGTAGGGCTCTACAAGCTGAACCGAAGAAGGATCACTTGTGGTTGAAACATAACATCTTTCACACCAGGTGTGCTGTGAGAAGACATGCAACCTTATTATTGATAGAATGAGCTATGAGAATGTGTTCTCTACTTTTATAGTGAAGAAGTTGGACTTAGCTACTCAAAAGCATTCTCAACCATATTCTTTGATTGGTTGAAGGAGAATAAGATACTCGTGAATAAGCAATGTTGATAGAGTTCTCTATTGGAAACCAGTTGCAGGATCAGGTTTGGCGTGACGTTGTGCTCGTGGATGTCTGTCACATCCTGTTGAGAAGACCGTGGCAATTTGATCACATGACTCGACATGATGGGTTCAAGAACACGTATTCATTCATGGAGGGAAACCATAGTTGTCTTACCCATCAGGGAGTCTGGAGGAGCACACTCACAATGTGGAGGAGCAAGCTGAACGGCATACATGCTTCTTAGGTTGAGTAATTGGCTTCATTTTAATTTGTGCTCAGGCACAAGACAAAGAGTTGAACCGAGTAGCAGATGCCTTGAGTTGTTGCAACTTACTAATCACCTTCATGGAGGCTAGAGTTGTTGGATTCGAGGTGACGAAGGATTTGTACGAGACATGAGAATTTTAGGGTGATTTAGGATCAGTGTTGGGAGAGACCTACAGGATATTATCACGATCTATTGGTTATATGTTCCACCAGAAGAGGCCTTATGTTCTCATATGTTCATTGAGAGAATTCATCATACAAGAGAGTCACAGTGAGGGATTAGTAGATCATTTTGGCAGTGACGAGAGCCTCGCACTTGTGAGGGAACATTTTTTCTAGCCTAGGATTACGAGACATATGGAGAGGTCAGTAGGGCAGTGCAAAGTTTGTTATCTAGTAAAAATCAGAGGGCAAAATATGGGGTTATACACACCATTACCAATACCAGAAACTCCATGGATGGATCGTAGAATGGATTTAGTTATGAGTCTTACTATGACATATCAAAATAAGAATTAAGTGATGGTGATAGTTGACAGGTTCTCAAAAATGGCATATTTTGTACCTTACCACATGATATTGGATCACATATAATTAACTTGTATTTTAGGGAGATGGTGAGACTGCATGGGCTACCAAAAACCATTACTTCTGATAGAGATGTCAAGTTTCTAAGTCACTTTTGGTCAACATCTTGGTAGTAAGAATCACTTAAGATCGACAACTCGCCCACATACAAAATGTTAGATAAAGGTGGCGAGCAGGAGTATGGAGAATCTCTACAGGTGTTTTACAAGAAAGCATATCAAGAAATGAGATGTAATTGTAACCCAAGCTGAATTTGCTTACAATAGATTTGTGAGTCAGACTATTGAACATACTCCATTTGACATTGTGTATGAGCGCAATCCACTCACCCCACTTGAGTTGGTACCACTTCTCCCAACTTCAAAAGCTAGTGTGGATGTTGAGGTTAGAGTATAGGAGATTCAAAGGCTACATGAAAAGGTCGGAAAAGAGATCACCATGCAGAACCACAGGTACTAGGCGCAAGTTAATGAAATTAGATAGAATGTAACTTTCCGGGAGGGAGATCTAATGTGGATCAAATTGAAGAAACAGAAATTAACAATAGGATCGTTTAGAAAACTCAAGCCCATAACAAATGGACCTTTCAAGTCCCTCAAGAAGCAGAGCGACAACATCTACAGAATTTACTTACCAAGAGATTAAAACATTTATATACCTAACTACATATTAGAGGAGACAAGTTTTTATAGATGAGGTTAAAACTCTCACAATCCAAGAAGACTGATAGAGGTGTTAATTGATGTGACAGAGGTCGAGTCACTGTCTTAGATTGAACCGTTCCAGTCTATTGGAGGATCAAGCGACCCTCTAAAGAAAGGAGTGTTGCCTCCCTTCCAGAGAGGGCCCACTCCTATTTATCTATTATTATATATTTTTTCTTGTTGGCCATAAGGTTCAATTTTTGTTTTATTTATGTCGGAACAATCGTCGGTGTCTCATTTTCCATTATAGGATTGTATCCAATAATTTTAAGTGGTACTTCGATTGTATCTCGTTTCTGAGATGGTGTTTATCCTTCCGATACCCTTTTCACCCCTTCGCTTCCTTTCCCTCGCCACTTCACTTGTGTTGCCGCCACCCCAAACCGCACGTGTCGTCCCTGCCATTGCTCATGACCTCTGATTTATAATTGTTTCCACCTGGGATAGCAAAAATTTGATGTTATCGTTGTTTCCGCCCCATTTCCCATGTCGTCGCCACCCAAGAAAGCAAATTCATTTGTTGTTCCGACAATTCATTGCCTTCCCTTGTTATTGCCATCTCCCCCTTTATGCTGCCACTCCCCCTTGCTGCCACCACGCATTTCAGCCTACTACCCTTCCCTTTGCTACCCCTCCAAAGGCCCAACCCCTAGCCGACACCACTTAGGCCCTAGATTCAACCCTAAAGCTAATATTGTGTTGTTATTTGTTACAATTTCATATTTCAATATTATCTTGTTGAAATTTTTTATTTGAATTCAACAATCATATTTGTTTTCCCTTCACTGTGTTTTGAATTCTTGTATCACTCACTTTTCAAAAATTAAAAATTTGGCATTTTTCATTTGATATGAAAGATTAGGATGGTATAATTGTAAAAATCAAAGTTTAGGTGTCAGATATGTAAATACATAAGAATTGGGCGCGTATGTATGTAAAGAATGTCTCTTCACCTCAATATGGGAGTAGCCCTCATTTTCAATTGTGGTTATGCTTCCAAGCAGGTTGTAAGAAAGAAACCTTCGCTTGCCCGCCTGCACAGGAGTGGAACCTGGTTGAAACGCCTCCTGTAATTTTGGCCTGACAGCCCGAATTGAACTTTCGCACTCTTCTGTTCCACCTCCAAATCTCAAAAGCTCTTTCCTTTTCGCAGACCTCTTACGCGACACAATTTGCTCATGGAACTCATCGCTATCTTCATCAGATTTATCGAGTACCGAATGTTTCCTCGATCTTTTACTGCTAACAAGAATGGATTCTCCATGGCTTTCTTCCATAACTTCATCTAAACTTCCAGAATGGCTTGGTTTTTCATCATTGACTTCAAACAACAGGAGACCGTTTCCATTCCTTGATTGAAGATTAATGGCACCATCTATAGGTGACCTCATGAAGGAAGGAACCGGGTTCTCCCAAACACCAAATTTACCCATAACATCAATAACAGCCAATGCGTTTGAATTAGGGTTCCAAGAGAAACAAGATATGCTTTCATCAAATTTCTGCCTATCAATATCCTGCCTCTGATCAACATCCCAGATTAAGACCTGCTTATCTAAGCCTGAAGTTGCAATGTACTTCCCATTGGGAGACCAAGATAAGAAGCAAACAGGCTTCTCATGGTCTCCTTTCAAAGTAAACAGTTTTTCAGCCGTACCTCTGTCATAAATCACAATATCATTCTTCAAACCTGGAACAGCTAAAGTCTCTCCATCAGGGCTCCAAGAAAGAACATTCAGAAGCGAGGCATCTGAATCACAGCTAGGAGCTACAGATTTTAAAGTATGGACTGTTTTTCCTGAGGAAAGTTCCCAATATTTCACAGTTCCAAACCCATCAATTGATGCTAAAAATTCATTTTTTGGATCAAAGGATAGGCCTGTAACAGAACCATTGTGACCCTTAAGAACTCTTGAGATTGAACTGTCGATAGTAGCAATCATTTTAATGCCGTCATCGTCACCAGCTGCGGCCAACAAGCTGCCAGACTTGTTGAATGCAAGAGCACGAATTGGTAAGGTAAATCTTGTAACATTGCTTTGAAACTCCCCATCTGTAGAAAAACCAAAATCCAATTCGAAGTGATGTCTTTGTTAATCAATTATATGTTAGTAAACCTCGTTTCATATTCATAATAAAACTGCAATTTTTATATTTTAAATAAATTTATATAATAGAAAGACATATTTTCATGTGGACTGCCTTGATTAAATATCATTGATTTTAAATTTACAAATCCTATTCATATATAATTGCAATGCTGGTATTGGATGCTTGTTAGAGATTTGTAGAATGTTCATGCCTAGTACAATAATTCTATGAATGTAGAAAACACTTTTAATAATAACTAAAGAAGCAAAAGATCCTCAACAAAATCATTAGTTCATTGCTTTGAGACATCACGAAAAACCAAATTATGCGTGTGGGTGTATGGCATCCTGGCATTATATAATAAATCATTTCTATTTATGTTTTATGTGTTTGAGTTACCATACTTGTTTGTTGCAATTGTTTTTCAGTAGGTTCTACCAAAGTAATAGCTGAATTAACGCCACAAGAGCTAACTTTTCTACTTGTTCTTATATTGGGTTTATGTGAAATTGATTACAAAACATATATATAATTGATCCTGGCTCTTAAAACTTGTTTAAAAGGTTCAGTCTCGATCTCTTCATTGCCGCCTGTATTTCAAGCTGCTATTTAAGGAGCAAGGCCCTTTCAACTGGAGACAGTATATCCAAGACCATTTGAAAGAATAATAGTTTAAGCTGATCTCAAAATATTTACTTATTCCCTCTACTCTGAAAATTCAATCAAAAGAATGCAGGCATTTTCTTGCAAAATTTAGCCTGATAAAATTTACAGTCAAATTAAATTCCAGGAAATGACAAAACCATCGACTTCAAAAACAAAGGAAAAAAATTCGTGAGGTGAAATAACCTGGAAAACTATAAAGTTTGACAGAATGGTCGATGGATCCGGAAGCAAGGGTGTCGGAAGTAGGATTTAGGGCAACCGCGGTCACCCCTTCCCAATGATGGCGGAGAGCCTTGGCCGGCTTTGCTGACTGACCGCCTTCGTGGATGAAGACGGTGGGATCGCCGGCGCAGGCGGTTACAATAAAACTTCCATTGTGATCCCAGAGAATTGAGCAGAAAGATGCGGTTCCGTTTACCCGATGCGCCTCCTTGAGCTTCACAGTCCTCCCTTTCATCGCGATATTGATCTCTTCTCTTCGCCTGTTCCTCGCCCAAGAGATCTACAGTCACCTAGCAATCAGATTCGATAGGACTTTGGTTTATGGATTGCTTCTGCAGATTCAATTTGGCGCGAAAGAGGTCTTTTCGCGGGAGAAAGTTATTCGTGTCACAACCGGGTTTATTTTTCGAAAAATTTGAACCGGTGCTCTTCTTTAGCATACATGCACCCAAATTTTTGTAAGTTTGGGCTGTCAATCACCAAGTGTCACGTTGTCATGCATCTCATCGATAAGTGGCGCCCGATGGTTGCTTGTCCGGATATGTAGATGTTCAGACAATATATTTTCCAATTTTTTGTTAGTTCATGGAACAAATATTATGTGTTGACACGATATAAGCGGATTTATGATATTTTTGTGGTATTATGATGGTATTACATCATGATGCTATCGCAATACCGTAATATATCATCAATCTACGCCTAATTCGCACTTATCCCATCTACACGAGCAATACTTTTTTTCAAATCGTGTATTTATGTAAATATTTTCATTTAAATTCAATTGTTTGATAAGAACCTCAAGGAATCTATAATAAAATAATAACAAACATAGTGAGATGAGCATAATGTCACGAATAAATAGTCCCACATCGGCTAGGTGTAGGGCCGAAAAACAATATTTAAACACTGGGCTGCCCACCACCCATAAGAGCTCTTTTGGGAGGTGACAAGTGGTATCAGAGCAGATTGCTGCCTGCCAGATGTGTGGACTCTCCATGGTCCAGTGGGACCCTTGGTGGAGCCGATCCGTAACGAGGGCGTCATGTGATTGGGTGGAGGAGAATGTCACGGACAAATAGTCCCACATCGGCTAAGTGTAGGGCCGAAAAACAGTATTTAAATCCTGAACTGCCCACCACCCATAAGGACTCTTTTGGGAGGTGACAATAAGCTCCTTTATGCCCCAACTCTTTTGCTTGGACTCTCTCACTATTTAATGTTCACCATCTTCTCTGTCTCTCGACTAATGTTTTTTAGATAATATATCTACCATACAACTTTTGATTGAATAATATATAATTAAATTTTATAATATGCTCATCTTAGAATAATATATTTTAAGTCCATATTTGTTTTGAAAAAATACTTCACTAAGAGTAGCATTTCCTTTAAATCATCTCAAGCACATCACAATATCATTCTAAAATTTTATTAATTATGTTGGTTTTTCTTTTGGCATATAATATTTATGTTTCATAATTTTTTTTTATTTTTTTGGGGTTCATTCTATTGGAGATTGATATAAAATATATTAATAAAATAATAGTTTTATTTATTTTTTAATTTTGAAAAAACATATTTGAATGACTCTTTTTATTCCATAAATAAGATTACAATTGATACAACTAAAAGAAAATTATACGTGCAAAATAAATTAAAATGAAAATATGAAAAAAACTATCAAACTGAGAAATCAAATATAATAAATCATGAAAAAAAAAAACTAAAAGAATATCTAAATCTATAAAAGCCTGTCTTGATGAAGAGGATTTGGCACGCGGCTGGGTGAAATAATAATTGGTGTTTGAAAATCAAACTCAGCAAATAACAACTAAAAAATTTTAGCCATTCGATGTGACAATAAAATCGGGGCATTTTATTACATGTATAGATGAATTTACAAATGTTATCATATGCTTATGATCATGAATAAAAGTGACTTGAACACATATCTTTTTATAAATATATTTACATGATGCAATATGAGGTGTTTTGCACCGATATGACTAATCAATTATTTAATATCATATAATAATATATAATTTCATTATATACATAAAAACATATATAATTATATTTATAAATAGTCGGTTTATTACAACACTCTGAAATAATAAAATTTAATCACCAATTTAAAGAAAATTCATTGATTTATCTGAGGAATTATCGATTCAGACTTTCATAACAAAATAATTTAATATCAATATAATAATATTATAATATTAGTTATATTTCATGCATCACAACTAAAACATGACAATATAACTACAAAATGTCCACCGATATTTATAAACAATTACAAACACATCAAACTATAAAAGACATAATAAATATTAAAATCATCAAATTTGAACAATTAAATGCAAGTTTAAGCGTTCATAAATAAAGTTAATTACACATTAAAATTGCAATTAACAAAAATAGAAACTACTAATATTATACGAACAAAATTTAAAGAGGCGCGAATGATGACAGCACAATTAGCAAAGATAAGAATAAAGAATGATTATTTATTTTTAGGAAACAAACACGATGCTTCTATGAATCTGACAATTCAACTATTGATTATATAATAATTTATAATTATGATAAATTATATAGTTAAGTTTCGCCATTACTCAGATATTTTTAGTGTTATTAATTTATTATTATAATATATTTAAAGAAATAAATTATAAACATTGTCCTGACTAACATAATTAAAATAATATTTGAATTTTATTTTATTTGATAAGGAGGAGAAAAATAGTATTTGAAAATTTTTTTTAGGAGAAATTATATGTATAAAATAACATAATAACCAATAAAAACATATTTTAAATAGTTTCTCAAATCCGGCCTCCCCTTTGCTTTGCGTTAAATCTCGAATCAGGCGTCTGGTCGGACGGAAATTTTTTTTTTTGCAAACTCCTGATATAGCCTTACGTGTGGCGCGGGACATTCCTAAGTTATTTTCAGATTATTTATGAGTTATTTTTAATAATCCTGAAATAATTAACAAATAACTCATCATTCATAATTATTTCGTGATTATTGAAAATAAGCAGAAAATGTGCGAGATCGGACGAGGGATTACGGGAGTCAGAGAGGCTGATGAGGGTAAGGAAAGACGATCTCGTCGTTAACTTCACCGCTATGTCACCTTTAAAAAGAGCTATTATGAGTGATGGGCAATCTAAGACTTAAATACACTTTTCAGCCCTACAGCCAATAGCCAATTTGTCCTTACATTCTACTCACCGAAGGTCCCGCATCTTACCTCGCGACTTACANGATTGCTTCTGCAGATTCAATTTGGCGCGAAAGAGGTCTTTTCGCGGGAGAAAGTAATTCGTGTCACAACCGAGTTTATTTTTCGAAAATTTTGAACCGGTGCTCTTCTTAGCATGCATGCACCCAAATTTTTGAGAAAATATTTTAGACTGTCAATAATCAGGGGCCACGTTGTCGTACATCTCATCTACAAGTGGCGTCCGGTGATTACTTGTTCGGACGTGTAGATGTTCAGACATAATATATTTTTCAAATTTTGGTCAGTTCATTGAACAAATATTATGTGTTGACACGATATAGGCGGATTTGTGGTATTATGATGGTATTAGATCATGATTCTATCAGAATACCGCAATATATCATAAATCTACGTCTAATTCGCACTTATCCCATCCACACGAGCAATACTTTTTTCAAATAATGGGTCATCGTGTATTTATGTAAATATTTTCATTTAAATTCAATTGTTTGATAAGAACATTAAGTAATATATAATAAAAATAATATGCTTGTAATGACATAAGTATAACCTCATTTATGCTCCCGCTCTTCGCTTGGACTCTCTCACTTTTTAATGTTCGCCCTCTTCTCTGTCTCTTGACTGCTGTTATTTAGATAATATATCTACCATACAAATTTTGATTAAATAATATATAATTAAATTTTATAATGTGCTCATCTTAGAATAATATATTTTAAGTCCATATTTATTTAAAAAAAATACTTCACTAAGAGTAGCATTTCCTTTAAATCATCTCAAACACATCACAATATCATTCAAAAATTTTATTAATTATGTTGGTTTTTTTTTTTGACATATAATATTTATGTTTCATAAATTTTTTTTTTTTTGGGTTCATTCTATTGGAGATTGATATAAAATATATTAATAAAATAATAGTCGTATTTTTTTTGTGTAAAAATTTTGAAAAAAACATATTTGAATGACTCTTTTTATTTATATAATTTATCATTAATTTAATTTATCATTAAATATTTTTAAATAAAAAAATTTGTATTTTTTTTTTGTTTGCCAATAATAAAAAAATTACATTGCTATTGTATCATTTATTCAATTGTATAATCTTCATTATCTTGTTGCCATTTCATTTTTATTCATTGAGTCTTTATCTTTTAACATGTTGTGATTAACACTCATGTGGTCAATATATATTTTAGGCCATTAAAAAAAAACATGCAATCAAGTATAGGTCTAAACAAAACTCTTGGATCTAAATATGTTGGCTAGTTGAATTTAAAACTTACAAATTTAATTTGTGAACATTTGAGTTTCTTTTTTTTTTCGTAGTTGAAATTAAAATTTTGGCGAGATGATACTAAAATGTTATAAATATTATGTTAGTTATTTTCCAAACGTAAGTTGAAGGACCAAACAGTTAGACCCCATATATTGCTTTGCAGTCTAAAAATTAAAAGAGCAAGAAATTAATAACAGAAAGAAATAAAATAATTAATTTATCTCATAAATAACATTACAATTGATACAACTAAAAGAAAATTAAAAGTGCGAAATAAATTGAAATGAAAATATGAAAACAACTATCAAACTGAGAAAGAAAATATAATAAATCTTGCAAAAAAAAAAAAACTAAAAGAATATCTAAATCTATAAAGCCTGTATTGGTGCAGAGGATTCAACATATGGTTGGGGTGAAATAACAATTGCTGAGTTTGAAAATCAAACTCAGCAAATAACAACTAAAAAAATTTGGGCATGCAGTGTGCCAATAAAATCGGGGCATTTTATTACATGTATAGAAGAATTTACAAATGTTATCGCATGCTTATGGTCATGAATAAAAGTGACTTGAACGCATCTTTTTATAAATATATTTACATGATGCAATATGTGGTGCTTTGCACTGATATGACTAATCAATTATTTAATATCATTTAATAATATATAATTTCATTATATACATAAAAACAAATATAATTATATTTATATATAGTCGGTTTATTACAACACTCTGAAATAATAAAAGGTAATCACCAATTTAAAAAAAAAAATCATTGATTTATCTGATGAACTATTGATTCAGATTGTCATAACAAAATAGTTTAATACCAATAAAATAATATTATAATATTAGTTATATTTTATGCATCACAACTAAAACATGACAATATAACTAAAAAATGTCCACCAATATTTATAAACAATTACAAACACATCAAAGTATAAAAGACATAATAAATATTAAAATCATCAGATTTGAACAATTAAATGCAAGATTAAGCATTAATAAATAAAGTTAATTACACATTAAAATCACAATTAATAAAAATAAAAACTACTAATATTATATGAACAAAATTTAAAGAGGTGCGAATGATAAAAGTACTATTAGCAAAGATAAGAATAAAGAATAATTATTTATTTTTAGGAAACAAACGCGATACTTCTATGAATCTGACAATTCAACTATTGATTATGTAATAATATATAATTATGATAAATTATATAGTTAAGTTTCGCATATTTCTATTGTTATTAATTTATTATTATAATATATTTAAAGAAATAAATTATAAAGATTGTCCTGACTGACATAATTAAAATAATATTTGAATTTTATTTTATTTGATAAAGAGGAGAAAAATAGTATTTGAAAATATTTTTTAGGAGAAATTATATGTATAAAATAACATAATAACCAATAAAAACATATTTTAAAGTTTTTTAAATCCCTCCTCCCATTTGCTTTGCGTTAAATCTCGGATCAAGGGTCTGGTCGGACGCAAAAATTTATCCGTGCAGACTCCTGACGTAGCTCTACATATGACATGATGTATTCTTGAGTTATTTTTAAGTTATTTCTGGGTTATTTTTAATAATCCCAAAATAACCCAAGTTAAAAAAAGAAAAATTAAAATAATCCATAAATAACCCAACATAAATTATTTCAAAATTATTAAAAATAATCTCAAAATAATTTAAAAATAACTCAAAAATAATCCAAACTACGTCGCTTCTCCTCTAAAGAAAAAACGCCGCTCGTTACTCGTCACTCATTGTCCGGACAGAAAATGTGCGCGGTCGGACGAGGGATTACGGGAGTCAGAGAGGCTGATGAGAGTAAGGAAAGATGAGGATTACTTGATGGTTTCGAGTAGGGGCGAACGAAAGGAGTAGGGATCGGGTCGCCTCCGCTTACNTAACACATGAATAACACGCAATAACACATGAATAACGCGCAATAACACATGAATAACATGGGAGGGAATATTTTTCGTGTTACTGCGCCGTTTTTTTTGCTGCGTCGCGCGGGATATCGTGGCCTGATTTGATTTGATTTGATTGGGTACGCATATTTTTTCGAGTCAGAGAGGCTGATGAGAGTAAGGAAAGACGATCTCGTCGTTATCTTCACCGCTAGCTCTGATCGCGACTTACCGCGATGGTTCGAAGGACTAGAAAGGTTGGAGCTTCGATGGTCCTGTTATGTGACGATCCCGTCGTTACTTCCCCAGCCAGCTCCAATCGCGACTGTATCGCAATGGATTCGGGCACGGGAGCAGGAAGGAAAGAGAGGAGGGGATCGACAAAGGTTTTGGAAGAGTACTATAGGAGAAGGCGAGGTGGGGCGAGTGCTATGCCTCCACCCTATCTTATATCGCAGCGAGGCTGTGGTTCGGTTAATTCGGGAAGGTGGCATGGCAAAGCGGGGACAAATCGGTAAAGTAGCGAAAAGGCAAGGGGAGATTCCTTCGCGTGATGCATGGAAAAAAAAGGGAAAAAAAACAAGTTTCGGCGTGGAAAAGGTAACTTCGGTGCTTACACAAACAATCTTCAAGTCTCATATGTTTTATACTTGAATTGAGCATCACAATGAAACGATTCTATGAGCTGCTTTATATAAGTAAGGCATGGAGATGTCTACAAATAATTATATACGGAGGAATGGCACACATGTAATAGAGCATTTTGACTTTTAGCTGAAATAGCTAGCATATTCCTNGTTAATTCGGGAAGGTGGCATGGCAAAGCGGGAGACAAATCGGTAAAGTAGCGAAAAGGCAAGGGGAGATTCATTCGCGTGATGCATGGAAAAAAAAAGGAAAAAAAAAACAAGTTTCGGCGTGGAAAAGGTAACTTCGGTGCTCACACAAACAATCTTCAAGTCTCATATGTTTTATACTTGAATCGAGCATCACAATGAAATGATTCTATGAGCTGCTTTATATAAGTAAGGCATGGAGATGTCTACAAATAATTATATAAGGAGGAATGGCACACATGTAATAGAGCATTTTGACTTTTAGCTTAAATAGCCAGCATATTCGTATCCAAAAGTATATAAATTGAACTTCATGAATGTGAATATTCACAAATAAAATAATAAGAAGAATGTCAAAAGAGCTAATGCAAAGCTCTACCAACAAACACCTTATATATGGTGTTTTTAAGCAACTAATATTGATGTGCATTATTTCCATCAAGGTCATGGTCATCATCAAAACAAACATATATCACTGAGACCCGCACCACTGGCCATCATTGACACGAAGGATGATGCTAGCCTTCTTCATCATCATCAATACATGTTATTGCTAATAGGCACGTGCTCGTCGTTGATAATATATGCTTCAACAAAGTCTTATGTAATCGAGGAGATTGAAGCGCATGCATCACAATTGATTTCTATTGCATAAGAGAAATGTTGAAGATATGTTTTTTTTGAATTGAAGGATTCAATCAATTAGTCATTGGTGAAATTGGGAATTGATAATTATATAGTGTTAATGGAGCGAGCCAAATAAGTGGAGGTTGATCGTCAACTTACTGACAAGCATAAAAAAATGCATACTAGAAAAAAGTATGAATGATGGAGAACACATAACCCAATCATAGTGATCCAATTGAAAAAAGCCCAAGTTAACTTTTGGTGAAGGCACAACTCTTAATATTGTAGTTTCCTATGTCAAATGTGGAAGATAGCATAAGGGTGAATGTTTGATGGATTCCAACACTTGCTACTTATGTCATCAACCTGGTCACATAGCTAGATATTATCCAACACTTGGCCATAAGACCTAAAAAAAATAAAAACCAAGTTGAGCTCTTTCATGGAAGTCTGTAAGTGGAAAAAAGAAGATAGAGTTAAATTCTTTGGCTCCAACTTAGCGACATCCAAGATAGCCTATTTAACCTAAAGTTCATGCCCTTACCCATAGAGAGCATGAAGAACCTATTGTTGTTGATGCAGGTGCGAATAGAGTTTGACGAGTATTATGTTTTCATACACATCATATGGATATTGTTCCAATTATTTCGTATTGTGTAATTTTCTCTATTTATCTATTTTCAGAGTTTGTGTCTCATTTTAATTATGTTATTCTGTTTTGAATGCCATGTTAATTTTAGTTTGTTATTCTGTTTCAAATGATGGGAGCAGTTTAGTTAACTTATTTTGTATCACATGTTTGATTTATTGTATCTATTTCTTATTTTATCGAACAAGATCTACAAATTTTTCATGAAAACTTATGAATAGTTCATGAAATTCTTTGGAAAAAAGAAGATAGAGTTAAACTCTTTGGCTCCAACTTAGGAACATCCAAGATAGCCTATTCGACCTCAAGTTTATGCCCTCACACATAGAGAGCATGAAGAACCTATTGTTGGTGATGCTGCTTGTTTGTTATCCTATTTCAAATGATGGGGGCAGTTCAGTTAACTCATTCTGTATCACATGTTTGATTTATTGTATCTATTTCTTATTTTATTGAACAAAATCTAAACTTTTTTCATGAAAACTTATGAATAGTTCATGTTTTTACAGTGTATTGAAAAATGGCTTGTGAATGTTTATAAATTTTGAGGATAATTTTTGTAGATGGAGAAAATTGTAATGCTCAGTTTTGCAATAGTAGTGTTACACTTTTGGGGTGTCAACGGAGTTAATTTTTGCTATTTAAAAGACACGATAACAAAAGAGAGAAATGAAGTCCCGAAGAGAATGGGCAAGCATCTATATTGTGATCTCAAGTATAGTCGAAGCAACAAAGAGGTTGAAGTAGGAACAAACCATTTTTCATAGGTGAATAGCTCATGCTCCTAAGAAGCGAAATAGAGTGCAAAAGGAGAGCAATCAACATCACGTGGCTCGCAATAGAGAAGCGAGTGATCGATGGGCTTCTTTGAGTGGCTCGAAAGAGGAAAATGATGCTACAATGCATTCTTGTGTCTCACAAGTGCTTGAGTAGCGAAGTTTTTTAATGCGAAAATAATGCGAAAATGTAGAAATTCACAAAAAAAAAAAAATTATGCGGGTCAGCGTTCAGTTGATTTGTCTACGTCCATGAGGAGGAAGATTCGACTAGAGCACTGGATGGAGAGAAATAAAAGAATGATTTGTGGTTACAACTCAACATTTCTCATCCATTACTCTCTCATTAGCACTAAATCCTATAGTGTTAATTCTTCCTATTCAATTCTTCAAAATTGAACCTCTTCTTCTCCTAAAAATGATTTACTTTTATAATCTTTTAAATAAATTTAATTCTCTCTTTATGATAATCTATGCTACGTAGATACTCAAACAACCAACCCATCTCCAAAATCAAATCAAAGTTAATTAATGGCAACATAATTAATTAAGCTGGAGACTTAGGGTCAGTTTGGTGCAGCTGCAGCTTATTAATAAGCTTCTGAATAAGCTGCTGAAAAATAATCAGCTGATCAAAAAACAACGGTGACTACTACAATTTATTTTTTATTTTTTTAGAGAAGTCAAACTGCAGTTAGAAAGTTGTCAGCGCACCTAGCTAGGAAAGGTGTGAAAATTGCTTATTTCGGCGATTTGAAAATGTAGTTTTTTGAAAAACTACCAAAATGCAGTTTACCCAAACGGGTCTGGGTGCGTTTTCAAAAGGCACCAAGCTAAATAAGTTGCCCCAGACAGGGCCTTATTTTCTACCAATTCAGTGTCATTAAGCACAAACAAAACTGACATATGTAGCATTACGAATGGTTAACAAAATGGAAATCTAATACATAGAGATGTAGTGGGTAAACATGGCACAGTAAGAGCTTTTCATATATGAACGAGTTTGAAGCGTCAAACAGTATAATATGACTTGCTGCTGTATTTATACCTGACACCACATCAATTGAATCCTTTGCCTTCTGTTATACCACTCGTGCTTGTGCTTATACTGGTAGAGACATCGATTTGGATTGTTCTACCTATATTTTGTTTCCTCTGATTAACTCGTTTTGTGCCTCAACTATCAGCATTTGAAACATTTGTCTCTCCCTTATTAGTTCTCCAGATGCATGCTGCATTATACATAGCTTTTGAGGTTTTTATATTGCTGCTGAATTTTCCAATTTAAAAACTGAATTTGAATAATTTAAATTTAAAGTTGGTGTTTAACTTAATTTCCTTGCTGTTTTTATTTATTTATTTATTTATTTTTCAAGCATGCGCATCCAATTGTAAATTCTGCATGTCTTTAGTGAAATTTGTTGAAAGTTCCGTCTTCTTCTTAAAATTTTACTTTGTTTCTTGTTTATTCCTTTTCTGCTAATCAGATAAATTCTCTGCAAAACAAAAGCCAGTATAAGATTTCCATGTATTTAATATGAATGTATATTATTGGATTTTTGAACATTGGATTTAGGAGTGTTATATTTTTTAATGTTTACACAATGTTGGTTATAAAGGAATTGGCCTATTAGCTCAGTTGGTTAGAGCATCATGCTAATAACGCGAAGGACACAGGTTCGAGACCTACAGGGCCATTGGTCAAATAACTTCTTGGGCCATGGCAACCACTTTTATGTGTTTACATAATTATCCCTAAATTATATTTTAACACTATCATTGCGGGTCCTGAACCCCCGATGTTAAAAGTGTAGGGTTGCATTAGGTAGTCGATAATTAGCGTAAAATTTATCAGAAAATCATGAAGTGAATCCTTTTGATCATTTTGTAAATGCTAAAGCGTCCCCTAGAAGCAACGTGATGTATGACTTGAATACAGTGAAAAGTGTGCAAGGGTTGTTACACCGACGCCCGGGTGTAGTATCAAATAAGCAAGGGTTGTCATGTTACGGACGGATGCAGATAAATAATTTACTCAATGAAACTAATATTAGGATAAAATCTTGGAATATATGTACTCTCACATGTAAATTATTGAAATTAGTTGATATTATGATTCATAAAAAGATAAATATCTCATATATTGAAGAAACTAAATGGGTAGGAGAAAATGCTAAAGAGATTGATAACTTAGGTTTTAAATTTTGGTTTTTAGGTAAGAGTCACACAAAATATATTGTATGTGTAATTACAAATAAGAGTTTGAAAGATAATATTGTATAAGTTAATAGAATTAAAGATAGAATAATAGTTATCAAGATAATTGTTGATACTAAGATTTTTATTATTTTAAGTGCTTATGCTTCTCAAGTATGTTTAGATATAAGTTCTAATGAATAATTCTGGAATGACTTAGAAAACTTAATATAAATAATACATCTTGAAGAAAGAATTTCTATTGGAGTATTTAAAAGGACATGTTGGTAGAGTGATAGCTGATTTTAGAAATTTTCATGATAGTTACGTTTTTTTAGTGATTAATGAAGAAGGTAGAGTCATATTATATTTTGTTTCAACATATGATTTTGTTATTGCTAATACTTTTTTCAAGAAAAGATATTTGCATATTATTACTTATAAGAATGAATTTAATAAAACACAAATTGATTATATTCTTGTGAGAAAAAGAGACTGTCGAGAATATAAAGATTCTAAGTACATTTCAAGTGAGGATTTAAGGACTCAACATCGATTATTAGTTATAGATTTTAAGATGAAGAGTTGTAAAATAAAGAACATTAGGAGTCATTGTCGTAGAATTAGATGGGAGCACCTAAAAGACAAATAAAATTATTTTTATGAGTGAACTTACGATTTTAAGATTTGGGATGTTCTTGAAGAAGCAAATTCTATGTGGGATAAAATAACAAATATTATTAAACAAATGATAAACGATGTACTTAGAGAATCAAAATAAAAAACTTCTATAAATAAAAATAATTGGTGGTGGAATAATAATGTGCAAGAAAAAATAAAATATAAGAAGATATGTTATAAAAATTGGTTTAAATGTAAAAGCTCAGAGAGCTGGGAAAAATATAAAATGCTCATAGGGAGTCTAAGAGAACATTTGGTGATGCTAAATATTCTGCTTTTAGTGCTCTTTATAATAAATTAGATACTTAAGAAGGCGAAAAAAATATGTATATACTAGCCAAACAAAGAGAAAAGAAAAGTAAGGATTTAACTCGAGTAAAGTGTATTGAAAATGAAAATGAAAAGTGATTTTCTTAGAAAAAGATATTCAATATAGGTGGGTGAGATATTTTGATAAACTTTTAATGAAGTTTCTGAAGTTATGATTGGTCTTAATGATTTTAATATTGTTAATAATAATAAAATGTTTTGTTTTTACTGTGACATTAGTAAAAAAGTGTTTGAGGATTTAAAGAAAATCATGGGTGGAAAATCTGTAGAACCTGATGATATCCAGTTGAAGTGAATAAATATATAGGAGAATTGGGAGTTTCTTGACTTACTAAACTCTTTAATATTATTTAAAAGCTAAAAAGATGCCTGAAGAGTAAAGTAAGAGTTTTTTGGTCCTTGGATGCACAAGTGTGTGCAAATTATAATGGAATTAAGTATGTTTCATACTTTAAAATTGTGAGAGAGGGTAATTGAACATAGGACGTAGTACAAAGATTTCTCATAATCAATTTGGATTTATGCCAAGTGTCAATCAGGAAGGATGTAAATCAAGTAGCTAAATTAAGAGTTTTCTACAATTAGAAGTTTTCTTAATTCTGATATCTTTACTCTGATATATTTTCTTTTTAGATGAATATTTAGATTAAAAATATGTTTTATTAAGTTATCTAAAATAGATTATATGCACTTTATTTTGTACCTAAAATAGATTGTAAGATTGCTGTTTAATGGAATGAAAGCAAAGGGAAAAGTCAATTGAGCCTATTCAGAATTTAGCCTATTTTTCTCAAAATTTAGACAGTATCAGAGCCAAATTTTTGCCCTAACCACCGGTAATCGTCAAAGGACCATCAAAACTCTCTTCCTGTTGGCCTTCTTATGGGAAGGGAGGAACTATTTCGCCTCCTTTAATTCGCCTTCTACCGCGGGAAGGGATGAACTATTTCTCCGCCTTCGATTCGCCTTCTACCGATTCGTCTCGGGCTTCAGTTATAGATATGTGTTCCTCTGTACGGGCGGCAACAACATAACGTGGATGAACATGGCGGTTCTGGTGACGTGCATACGCAATTTTCATGGTAACCGTGATCCGATCTCAGGGATACTCAAGGGCTACGTGGGACTCAACACCGCCATCTTCACTGATCTCTGCTCTGCTCTTTTTACGATGTCTCGACCTCTTTCATCCTCATGCTAGTCGTCGTACCTATTGTTCTTTGCGCCATCGATATGGTCTTCCTCCGTGAGACATCGTCTAGAACTCCGGCTCGGAATCATCTCTATCGTCAATTTCAATCTCGCTATCGCAACTCTCCATCGCTTTCTTCCTCCGATTCGACAAGTTCCAGACAAAGCCAATCGTCGCTGCGAATGGCGCGTAGAATCTCTCGGATCTTCTCCGATGGTCTCATCGTTCTTCTCATCGCTCCGGCTATCGTGTCGGCGTTCCTCTGGTTCAAGGCCTGATCATCCTCACTTTGAGCAGCTAATTCAGACCTGAAGGTGGCTGAGAGTCAGATTCAAGCGCCACTCCTCACCGGCAGCAGCACGGAAAAAAAAAATACCAACAAAACCGACAGTGTGTGGCGATTGGGGAAAGCAGATTCAGAAGAAACTGGAGATCAGAGAGGATCATATTATATGGGAAGCTATGAGGAAATTGGAGTTTTGGTCATTGTTCGTCTCGTTTCTTTGCGGCGTGGGAATGGGGATGGCTGTAATGAATAATATGGGGCAGATGGGTCTCTCCAAGGGCTACTCCGACGTTTCCATCTTTGTCTCTCTCATTAGCATCTGGGGCTTCTTCAACACTCTTGAGCTCTCTCGGGCTCAACGCTCTGAGGCTTCGGCCTTTCGGGCTTCGACCTTTCGGGCTTCGACACTTTCGGGCTTCGACATTTTAGGCTTCGACACTCTCAGGCTTCGGCATTTTCAGGCTTCGACTTTTTCAGGCTTCGGGCTTCATCACTTTTGGGCTTCAGATTTCATCACTTTTGAGCTTCGACATCTTTAGACTTCAACACTCTGGGTTTTCGACACATTCAGGCTTCGTCACTTTCAGGCTTGACACTCTTGGGCTTTGAAAAAACTTTGACTTCGGCAATCTTGGGCTTCAACATCTTCAGGCTTCGACACTCTGAAGCTTCAACACTCACGATTTGAGGATTTTTTTGTCTCGACAGTGTTATCAGTTTATTGTTGGCAGTTTGATGCTTCATGATCAGTCAACATCAGTTTAAGGGGGTATGTCAATCTGAATGAAGGAAATCAGACAGCTAAATTAAGAGTTTTCTATAATTAGAAGCTTTCTTATTTCTGACATCTTTACTCTGATATATTTTCTTTTTAGCTGAATATTTAGATTAAGAATATGTATTATTAAGTTACCTAAAATATGTTGTATGCACTTTATTTTGTACATAAAATAGATTGTAATATTGTTATTTAATGAAATGAAAGCAAAGGGAAAAGTTAATTGAGTCTATTCAGAATTTAACCTATTTTTCTCAAAACTTTGACACCAAACAGGTCTACTATGGAAGCTATACATTTATTGAGAGGTTTGATGGAGATGTTCAGAGAGAATAAAAAAAATCTACATATGATTTTTATTGATCTTGAAAATGCTTACGATGAGGTTCCAAGAGATATCTTTTGAAGAGTTATAGAGAAGAAATGTGTTGATATGATTTATATTCAAGGAATTAAATATATGTATACTAGAGCTGTTACCTCTCTTCGAACAGGATGATTGACCATTGACCAATTATTTTCCTATTTCATTTGGATTACATCGGATCGTCTTTAAGTCCATATCTTTTTTGCTTCAGTTATGGATGTTTTTACTGAACATTTACAGAAGGATGTACCATGGTGTATTCTTTTCGCTGATGATATCCTTCTCATGAATAAGTCTAGAGAAAAAAACTCAGAAAAAATTTGAATTATGGATGTCTGCGTTGGTGTTTAAAGGCCTTTGTTTGAGTAGAACTAATTTGAATTCATGGAATGTAATTTTAGTAGTAGTAGCTTTAGTGACAAAATTGTTACTATAGGTGATCAAATTATTAAAAGGTATGAACGCTTTAGATATCTTGAGTCTATTGTTCAAAGTGATGATATATAGATGGGGATGTTATTAGTAGAATTCAAGTTGATTGGTTGAAGTGGAAGAATACTTTGAGCCTATTGTGTGATAGAAAAGTACGACTTGGACGGAAAGGAAAATTTTATAAGATGGTGATGAGGACTGCAATGCTCTATGGAGCTGAATGTTGGCCTTTAAAAGAGAAGTATAAAACTAAGTTGAGTGTTGCCGAGTTGAGAATGCTTAGCTGGATGAGTGGCTTTACACTTAGAGACAAAATGCGAAATGAATATTTTTGTGATAGGGTTGGTGCAGCTCCAGTGACAGACAAAATTAGTGAGAGTCGTCTTAGATGGTTTGTTCACCCTAAACATCGACCATCTGATGATCCGATTAGGAGAGTAGATGTTTTAGATTCGACTTATGTTAAGAAAAACAGAGGTAAACCTAGAAAGACTTGAACATATTGTATAAAAAATCATCTTAATTTATTAGAATTTAATTAAAATATGACATTCAATAGAACGCAATGGAAAAGAAGGATTCATGTAGCCCACTCCATTTAGTAGGATAAAGGTTTATTGTTGTTGTTGTTGTACACAATGTAGGTTATCTAATTGAGAAAAAAACAACTATTTTCCAGCGCCTCACATCAGTTGTTTCTCCTCTAGAGTGCATGGCCCAAGTGAACATAAACGACACCAATACAATTTTATTTTATCTTGGCTGAAATTTAACATTTCTTTTATTTTTTGAATGATAAAAGGGAGATACCTTAGTATGTATATTTACTAGGCCAACTTACAGCACAAGGATTGATGGATGCATAATCCTAAATATTCTGATGAGCTTTAGCTACATTGATCTTGTCAGCTAGAGAACTTTCATGTTATTGCATGATTGGACATCCTTTCACAACAACCTCAGGACTTGNTGTCAAATGTGGAAGATAGCATAAGGGTGAATGTTTGATGGATTCCAACACATGCTACTTATGTCATCAACCTGGTCACATAGCTAGATATTATCCAACACTTGACCATAAGACCTCAAAAAAATAAAAACCAAGTTGAGCTCTTTCATGGAAGTCTGTAAGTGGAAAAAAGAAGATAAGAGTTAAATTCTTTGGCTCCAACTTAGCGACATCCAAGATATCCTATTTAACCTCAAGTTTATTCCCTTACACATAGAGAGCATGAAGATTCTATTGTTGTTGATGCAGATGCTAATATAGTTTGACGAGTATTATGTTTTCATACACATCATATGGATATTGTTCCAATTATTTCGTATTGTGTGATTTTCTCTATTTATGTATTTTCAAGGTTTGTGTCTCATTTTAGTTAAGTTATCCTATTTTGAATGCCATGTTATTCTAGTTTGTTATCCTGTTTCAAATGATGGGGGCAGTTTAGTTAACTTATTTTGTATCACATGTTTGATTTATTGTATCTATTTCTTATTTTATCGAACAAGATCTACAATTTTTTCATGAAAACTTATGAATAGTTCATGAAATTCTTTGGAAAAAAAAAGATAGAGTTAAACTCTTTGGCTCCAACTTAGGAACATCCAAGATAGCCTATTTGACCTCAAGTTTATGCCCTCACATATAGAGAGCATGAAGAACCTATTATTGGTGATGCTGATGCTAATAGAGTTTGATGAGTATCATGTTTTCTTACACAGCTTATGGATGTTGTTTCAGTTATCTCGGTATTGTGTGTTTTTCTCGATTTATGTATTTTCAAAGTTTGTGTCTCATTTTAGTCATTTTATCCTATTTTGAATGCCACGTTGTTCTAGTTTGTTATCCCATTTCAAATGATGGGGGTAGTTCAGTTAACTCATTTTGTATCACATGTTTGATTTATTGTATCTATTTCTTATTTTATTGAACAAAATCTAAATTATTTTCATGAAAACTTATGAATAGTTTATGTTTTTACAGTGTATTGAAAAATGACTTGTGAATGTTTATAAATTTTGAGGATAATTTTTGTGGATGGAGAAAATTGTAATGCTTCGTTTTGCAATAGTAGTGTTACACTTTTGGGGGTGTCAACGGAGTTGATTTTTGTTATTTAAAAGACACGATAACAAAAGAGAGAAATGAAGTCTCGAAGAGAATGGGCAAGCATCTATATTGTGATCTCAAGTATAGTCGAAGCAACAAAGTGGTTGAAGGAGGAACAAACCATTTTTCATAGGTGAATAGCTCATGCTTCCTAAGAAGCGAAATAGAGTGCAGAAGAAGAGCAATCAACATCACGTGGCTCGCAATAGAGCAGCGAGTGATCGATGGGCTTCTTTAAGTGGCTCGAGTGAGGAAGATGATGCTACAATGCATTCTTGTGTCTCATGAGTGCTTGAGTGGCGGAGTTTTTTATACGAAAATATAGAAATTCACACAACAATTAAAAAAAAAATTTATGTGAGTCGGCGTTCAGTTGATTTTCCTACGTCTACGGGGAGGAAGATTCCACTAGAGCACCTGATGGGGAGAAATAAAAGAGCGATTTGTGGTTACAACTCAATATTTCTCATCCATTACTCTCTTATTAGCACTAAGCCTTCTTTTTTAGAGGATGACTAAAATATAGAAGTAAATAAAACAAAGTGAAAAATACATCTAATTACAATAAAAACAATTACTGTCATAAGTACAATAATCTCGATCTTATTTCTTGCTTCCAGATAAGTAAGAGATGATCAAATGAGCTTCAAATTTTAATTCAACTGCACCAAGATGGTTGCTTATGTACCCCATCCCAAAGAGATCAAGCATCACTTGGCTCTTCAAAATGTTCTCCTGGGCAATCGGTCCCGAGCTTGGAAGTTCACCAAATTTCTGGAGTAGGTGAACTTTTGGACTGGTAGTATATTCACGAGCATGTCTGCTGGACTCTCGTTTGTATCTATATTGAACATAGGTTAGACGTATTACAAAGATTTTTCATAATTAGATTGGATTTATGTCGGGCAGGTTTACTATGAAAGCTATACATTTATTGAAAGGTTTGATGGAGAAATATCGAGAGAATATAGAGGATCTTCATATGATTTTTATTGATTTAGAAAAAGCTTACGATAAGATTCTAAGAGATATCTTTTGTAGAGTTCTAGATAAGAAAGATGTTGATATGACTTATATTCAAGTGATTAAAAATATGTATACTAGAGCTTTTACTTGTGTTTGAATAGGAGGATTGACCAAATATTTTCTTATTTTAGTTGTATTACATCAGGGATCAGCTTTAAGTCCATATCTTTTTGCTTTAGTTATGGATGTTCTTACTGGACATTTATAGGAGGGTGTACCTTGGTGCATGCTTTTCGCTGATGATATCCTTCTCATGAATAAGACCAGTGAAAAAGCTCAGGAAAAACTTGAATTATGGATGTCTATATTGGAGTTTAAAGGCCTTCGTTTGAGTAGAACTAAAATTGAATTTATGGAATGTAATTTTAGTGGTAGTAGCTTTAGCGACAGAATTGTAACTATGGGTGATCAAATTATTAAAATGTGTGAGTGCTTTAGATATCTCGAGTCTATTTTTCAAAGTGACGGTGATATAGATGGAGATGTTATTAGTAGAATTCAAGTTGGTTGGTTGAAGTTGAGGAATACTTTAGATCTATTATTTGATAGAAAAGTACCGCTTAGACTGAAAGGAAAATTTTATGGTGGTGAGACCTGCAATGCGCTATGACGCTGAATGCTGGCCTTTAAAGGAGAAGCATAAGACCAAGTGTTGCCAAGATGAGAATGCTTAGGTGGATGAGTGGCTTCACACTTAGAGACAAAATGCGAAATGAATATTTCCGTGATAGGGTTGGTGTAGCTCTAGTGGCGGACAAAATTAGATAGAGTTATTTTAGATGGCTTGGTCACATTAAACGTCAACCATTGGATGATTCGATTAGGAGGGTTGATGTTTTAGATTTGACTTATGTTAAGAAGTGCAGAGGTAAACCTAGAAAAACTTGGGCATATTGTTTAAAAAATGATTTAGATCTAAATGAAAATATGACACTAAATAGTACACAATGGAGAAAAAGGATTCATGTAGCCGACCCCACTTAGTGGGATAAAGGTTTGTTGTTGTTGTTTTACTCAATGCAGGTTATCTATCTACTTGAGAAAAAAACAACTGTTTTCCAGTGCCTTCACATCAGTTGTTTCTTCAATAGAGTGCATGGCAAAAGTGAACATAAATGTCACCATTACAATATTTTTTTTAATCTTGGCTGAAATTGAACATTACTTTTTTTTTTTGAATGATAAAGGGTGATGCCTTAGTATCTATCTTTACTAGGCCAACTTACAGCACAAGGATTTATGGATGCTTAATCCTAAAAATTCTGATGAGCTCTAGCTACATTGATCTTTTTAGCTAGAGAACTTTCATGTTATTGCATGATTGGACATCCTTTCACAACAATCTCAGGACTTGTAGGACAATTAGCAAGCGGACAATAATCATTTGCTTCACCACCCCACCAATCTATGCCATTGATGTTCCTAAATTGCATANACTGTATCGCAATGGATTCGGGCACGGGAGCAGGAAGGAAAGAGAGGAGGGGATCGACAAAGGTTTTGGAAGGGTACTATAGGAGAAGGCGAGGTGGGGCGAGTACTATGCCTCCACCCTATCTTGTATCGCAGCGAGGCTGTGGTTCGGTTAATTCGGGAAGGTGGCATGGCAAAGCGGGAGACAAATCGGTAAAGTAGCGAAAAGGCAAGGGGAGATTCCTTCGCGTGATAGCATGGAAAAAAAAGGAAAAAAAAAAAAACAAGTTTCGGCGTGGAAAAGGTAACTTCGGTGCTTACACAAACAATCTTCAAGTCTCATATGTTTTATACTTGAATTGAGCATCACAATGAAATGATTCTATGAGCTGCTTTATATAAGTAAGGCATGGTGTCTACAAATAATTATATATGGAGGAATGGCACACATGTAATAGAGCATTTTGACTTTTAGCTGAAATAGCTAGCATATTCCGATCCAAAAGTATATAAATTGAACTTCATGAATGTGAATATTCATAAATAAGGCCATAAGAAGAATGTCAAAAGAGCTAATCCAAAGCTCTACCAACAAACACCTTATATATGGTGTTTTTAAGCAACTAATATCGATGTCCATTATTTCCATCAAGTTCATGCTCATCATCAAAACAAACATATATCACTGAGACCCACACCAGTGGCCATCATTGACACAAAGGACAATGCCAGCCTTCTTCATCATCATCAATACATGTTATTGCTAATAGGCACGTGCTCGTCGTTGATAATATATGCTTCAACAAAGTCTTATGTAATCGAGGAGATTGAAGCGCATGCATCACAATTGATTTCTATTGCATAAGCAAAATGTTGAAGATTTTTTTTTTTTGAATTGAAGGATTCAATCAATTAGTCATTGGTGACATTGGGAATTGATAATTATATAGTGTTAATGGAGCGAGCCAAATAAGTGGAGGTTGATCGTCAAAGTACTGACAAGCATAAAAAAAATGCATACTAGAAAAAGTATGAATGATGGACAACACATAACCCAATCACAGTGATCCAATTGAAAAAAAGCCCAAGTTGACTTTTGGTGAATTTAGCAGTGGCACAACTCTTAATGTTGTAGTTTCCTATGTCAAATGTGGAAGATAGCATAAGGGTGAATGTTTGATGGATTCCAACACATGCTACTTATGTCATCAACCCGGTCACATAGCTAGATATTATCCAACACTTGGCCATAAGATCTCAAAAAAATAAAAACCAGGTTGAGCTCTTTCATGGAAGTCTATAAGTGGAAAAAAGAAGATAGAGTTAAATTCCTTGGCTCCAACTTAGCGACATTCAAGATAGCCTATTTAACCTCAAGTTTATGCCCTTACACATAGAGAGCATGAAGAACCTATTATTGTTGATGCAGTTTGACGAATATTGTGTTTTCATACACCTCATATGGATATTATTCCAATTATTTCGTATTGGGTGATTTTCTCTATTTATGTATTTTCAGAGTTTGTGTCTCATTTTAGTTATGTTATCCTATTTTGAATGCCATGTTATTCTAGTTTATTATCCTGTTTCAAATGATGGGGGCAGTTTAGTTAACTTATTTTGTATCACATGTTTGATTTATTGTATCTATTTCTTATTTTATCGAACAAGATCTACAATTTTTTCATTAAAACTTATGAATAGTTCATGAAATTCTTTGGAAAAAAGAAGATAGAGTTAAACTCTTTGGATCCAACTTAGGAACATCCAAGATAGCCTATTTGACCTCAAGTTTATGCCCTCACACATAGAGAGCATGAAGAACCTATTGTTGGTGATGCTGATGCTAATAGAGTTTGATGAGTATTATGTTTTCTTACACATCATATGGATATTGTTCCAATTATCTTGGTATTGTGTGTTTTTCTCTACTTATGTATTTTCAAAGTTTGTGTCTCATTTTAGTCATGTTATTCTAGTTTGTTATCCTGTTTCAAATGATGGGGGCAGTTCAGTTAACTAATTTTGTATCACATTNTCTGTATCACATGTTTGATTTATTGTATCTATTTCTTATTTTATTGAACAAAATCTAAACTTTTTTCATGAAAACTTATGAATAGTTCATGTTTTTACAGTGTATTGAAAAATGGCTTGTGAATGTTTATAAATTTTGAGGATAATTTTTGTAGATGGAGAAAATTGTAATGCTCAGTTTTGCAATAGTAGTGTTACACTTTTGGGGGTGTCAATGGAGTTGATTTTTGTTATTTAAAAGACACGATAACAAAAGAGAGAAATGAAATCCCGAAGAGAATGAGTAAGCATCTATATTGTGATCTCAAGTATAGTCGAAGCAACAAAGAGGTTGAAGGAGGAACAAACCATTTTTCATAGGTGAATAGCTCATGCTTCCTAAGAAGTGAAATAGAGTGCAAAAGGAGAGCAATCAACATCACGTGGCTCGCAATAGAGCAACGAGTGATCGATGGGCTTCTTTGAGTGGCTTGAGTGAGGAAGATGATGCTACGATGCATTCTTGTGTCTCACAAGTGTTTGAGCAGTGGAGTTTTTTATGCGAAAATAATGCGAAAATGTAGAAATTCACACAACAATAAAAAAAAAAAATTATGTGGGTCGGCATTCAGTTGATTTGTCTACGTCCACGGGGAGGAAGATTCCACTAGAGCACCGGATGAGGAGAAAGAAAAGAATGATTTGTGGTTACAACTCAACATTTCTCATCCATTACTCTCTCATTAGCACCAAGCCTTCTTTTATAGAGGATGACTAAAATATACAAGTAAATAAAACTAAAAGTGAAAAATACATCTAATTACAATAAAAATAATTATTTTCATATGTACAATAATCTCGATCTTATCTCTTGCTTCCAGATAAGTAAGAGATGACCAAATAAGCTTCAAATTTCGATTCAGCTGCACCAAGATGGTTGCTTATGTACCCCCTCCCAAAGGGATCAAGCACCACTTGACTCTTCAAAATGTCCTCCTGGGCAATCGGTCCCGAGCTTGGAAGTTCACCAAATTTCTGGAGTAGGTGAACTTTTGGACTGGTAGTATATTCACGAGCATGTCTGCTGGACTCTCCTTTGTATCTATATTGAACATAGGTTAGACGTATTGCAAAGTTTTTTCATAATTAGATTGAATTTATGTCGGGCAGGTTTACTATGAAAGCTATACATTTATTGAAAGGTTTGATGGAGAAATATCGAGAGAATATGGAGGATCTTCATATGATTTTTATTGATTTAGAAAAAGCTTACTATAAGATTCTAAGAGATATCATTTGTAGAGTTCTAGATAAGAAAGATGTTGAGATGACTTATATTCAAGTGATTAAAGATATGTATACTAGAGCTTTTACTTGTGTTCAAACAGAAGGAGGGTTGACCAAATATTTTCTTATTTCAGTTGGATTACATCAGGGATCAACTTTAAGTCCATATCTTTTTGCTTTAGTTATGGATGTTCTTACCGGACATTTACAGGAGGATGTACCTTGGTGTATGCTTTTCGCTGATGATATCCTTCTTATGGATAAGACCATTGAAAAAGCTCAGGAAAAACTTGAATTACAGATGTCTACATTGGAGTCTAAAGGCCTTCGTTTGAGTAGAACTAAAATTGAATTCATGGAATGTAATTTTAGTGGTAGTGGCTCTAGTGACAAAATTGTAACTATGGATGATCAAATTATTAAAATGTGTGAATGCTTTAGATATCTCGAGTCTATTATTCAAAGTGATGGTGATATAGATGGAGATGTTATTAGTAGAATTCAAGTTTGTTGGTTGAAGTGGAGGAATGCTTTAGGCTATTGTTTGATAGAAAAGTACCGCTTAGACTGAAAGGAAAATTTTATGGTGGTGAGACCTACAATGCTCTATGGCGCTGAATGTTGGCCTTTAAAGGAGAAGCATAAGACCAAGTGTTGCCAAGATGAGAATGCTTAGGTGGATGAGTGGCTTTACATTTAGAGACAAAATGCGAAATGAATATTTCCGTGATAGGGTTGGTGTAGCTCCAGTGCCGGATAAAATTAGAGGGGGTTATTTTAGATGGCTTGGTCACATTAAACGTCGACCATCGGATGATTCGATTAGGAGAGTTGATGTTTTAGATTTGACTTATGTTAAGAAATGCAGAGGTAAACCTAGAAAAACTTGGGCATATTGTATAAAAAATGATTTAGATCAGTTGTTTCTTCCATAGAGTGCATGGCAAAAGTGAACATAAATGTCACCATTACAATATTTTTTTTAATCTTGGCTGAAATTGAACATTACTTATTTTTTTGAATGATAAAGGGTGATGCCTTAGTATCTATCTTTAGTAGGCCAACTTACAGCACAAGGATTGATGGATGCTTAATCCTAAAAATTCTGATGAGCTCTAGCTACATTGATCTTGTTAGCTAGAGAACTTTCATGTTATTGCATGATTGGACATCCTTTCACAACAATCTCAGGACTTGTAGGACAATTAGCAAGCGGACAATAATCATTTGCATCACCACCCCACCAATCTATGCCATTGATGTTCCTAAATTGCATGGCAAAGAAGATTAGCACTCCCATGAAAGCTACTCCAGCTTCTAAGGCCGCCGACATCACATAGGTATGCCTTGCCCACCAATTCTTGTGCCTTCTGTAAATATAATAATTGAAGAAAATACCGACCACACCCCACATAATGTAGTTCACTGTGTGCGCTGGTGGGATGGCATTTCCGCCGGAGAGTAGCAGGGGAATGTGAATATCTTTTAGCCACCTCTTTTGAGGGAATGCCTTAGCAAGCAACCAAAAGGGAATGGGTAACAGGAAACCTACNCAAAGAAGATTAGCACTCCCATGAAAGCTACTCCAGCTTCTAAGGCCGCCGACATCACATAGGTATGTCTTGCCCACCAGTTCTTGTGCCTTCTGTAAATGTAATAATTGAAGTAAATACCAACCATACCCCACATTGTGTAGTTCACTGTGTGCGCTGGTGGGATGGCACCTCCGCCGGAGAGCAGCAGGGGAATGTGAATATGTTTTAGCCACCTCTTCTCAGGGAATGCCTTAGCAAGCAACCAAAAGGGAATGGGTAACAGGAAACCTATTAAGAAGAAATAGTTCAGAAGTGAGTAATGACCAAGTTTGCCAAATATTCTCTTAGGGCCTACAAGCCCCCAAATGATGTTGATAGTGAAGAGGAAGTTATCCACAGGGCAAGTCCATGGGCTCCCTGGAGGAAGTTTGCTTGTGTCGCATATATTCTTTATAGAGTTAAGAAGAAACCATGTTGTTGCAAATTGAACACATGTTGCTATTATGGTACCTGTCAACTGATTTTTTTTTTTTAAAAAAGATATGTAGAAGTCAGTGTTCAGTAGATATAACTATTTCAATGATGATGTCGTATGCTGGGATGACTAAGTGATTGCTTGTGATCAATTTTATTATTTTTTAAATTAAAAAAAAAACATTTTTTTTGTATGTTTTCTATGTGTTTTATTTTTTATTTCTAAAAACAAATTAACATTTTCTTCAAAACACTTAAAATAATAGGTGTTTTGATTGCTTTTAAAAACAAGTATATCTTAATCAAATATGTCGAACATATTTTGTTTCAAAACAAAATTAAAAAAAAAAAAAAAAATCCCAAACAACCCCTAAATATGTGATGGAAATGTTATTGTTACAGTGATGGATGCTTGTGATTCAACATTTGTATCTCTGTTTCAGTGTTGAAGTAATATGGTTATCATCTGTGCATATGCATGTTTATAATCATTCATAATGTTTGAGTAACTATCATGTTCATTTAGAAGTGAAATTCATATTCATGTTTATAATCATTCGTAATGTTTGAGTAACTATCATGTTCATTAACAAGTGAAATTACACTGAAAAACTGTAATTAGAACTTTTTTGAGCGTAGAATGGTGCATATAAAGCCAAAACAGACCTAAAACTCTTTATTTTATTTTTTATTTTTTATTTATATAAACAAACAAAAAAAAACACTTTTCAGGAAACTTTGTGTTTATCAGATTGATGTAGTATGTTGTAAAATACATGATCTTGGTAGTTTTTTTTATAGCTGGTGTTTAAATATTTTAATTGTGATGTCTTTTTAATGTGCAGAAATGGAAGTTAGAATTTTTTTTATTTGCTTTAGGAAGTTACCTGTACAATAAACATCGACTTTGGTGGTATCTTCATGTATTTTCCCAAGTTTAGATCACTAAGAAGTGTGAGTGCGTGGTTAACACTGATGCTGCCATAAGTCTTGAATGTCACATTTGCAAGAGGCTTTCCAGGTAATATTAAGCCTATGATGTACTCTGTAATGACATAGAGCCCTACTCCCTGTATTGCAATTTTTAAATTTTATAAACTAATAGTAATTAATCATTGTAGCACGAATTTGAAAATTTTTTCTTTTAGACATTTTAATTTACGGTATGGCCAATTGGCCTACTGGTAATATTTTATTTTGCCTAAGAAATATTCTGTGCCCTTTAATGGTTTGCTGTTTTTTTCTTTTTTTTAATAAAGAACAAACAATAAAATTTCAGGGCAGCAGACCTGATTTGTAGTTGCCTGGATAACTCCAAAAGGTAATGTGAAGAGAAAAGCCATGCCGCAAGCAAAGAATAACCCCCACCATGGAAGTTGTAGTTGTCTGTTAAAACCTAAGCATGTAAAAATGGAGAGTCCAATTGTAGAAATTAAGAGAACATGGAACCACCATTGAGGTACTGGCTCATAATTTCTCTTCATCAAACTTGTATGAACATCCTCCATCTTATCTCTAGCATTTTTCCACATCTTCCAAATATCCCTGATAAATAATTAAAGATAATTCAATTAAGTTTAAACAGAAAAATAATTGATGTAATTAGCCTTAGCTTTTCATTTTTTCATACTTCCCATTATGTAGAGCAACATGCATGATGGAAGCTGTTAAGGTTGCAAAACTCAGGCCATAGGCGAAGGAAAATATAATACTAGTGTTAATCTTGCTATAGTTCTCTTGCTCTTGAACATTTAGAGTAAATGTTCCGCCATTGATGATCCTTGTGATGTTGTAGATGTTTCCAGAACTGTCAAAGACATTGGAGGAGATCATAGGGAACCGTTTGGCATCATAAGTGTTGGTCCAATATGTAATTGGGAGGAGAACATAAATTTTTAAGAAGAAGCTTATCATTATGTTAAATATAGCCATTGAGGGTGTGGCTAATGGGCTGCCAAGGAAGCCGGCAACTGTGGACCAATCAAGACCAAAAGAGCCAATTCCAAGTCCATTTAGTCCCGAACCAATTTGCTGCATTTTGACGGAGTTCTTATATACTAAACAGATAAAAGAGATGGCAGAGATGGCTGGGAAGATGAAGCCAGGGATGGCATAGTATGCAAAGCTTGCTATGAAGACAATGATGAAGAATTGAAACCGTGTTATTGCTCCCTTCTTTCTGCTCTCCTTTTGATGCAGTGCTCTGCGAAATTAGTGAGCAAGTGGTAAGATATTCTCTGAAATAATATATGTTATGAATGCAGATATCCATTACCGACAAATTTGTAAATTTAATACTTGAAGAGGGAGACTTGAACAAGGTTTGCTGGCCACCACATATATGGAGATTCAACCAGGAATTTTCTGAAAATACCAGCCCAACCATAACCAAGCAGCTGTAATTTGTTTCAAAGAGAAGTATAACTTAATCCTAAATTACGAAGGAAAGCTTAAAAAAACAAAAAATTGCTAGTTATGCACTTTTAATCTAGTTTCTCACCTGTGATGTTTGTGCTAGCAGGAAAGCTGCCATGAGATTGATCTTTCTATGGTAGAAAGCTTTGACGACAGTGACAATATGAACCGAATAAACGCCATCTGCTCCTGTGCCTGCAAAAATGGCTATAAGACAATGTTCTTTCATTGTAAATGATCCCGGGTTGAGCGAGAAGGCCCAGTTAGTGAATGGGAGCTTTATGTCTTTCTTGGGGAGAGTTACTGCAAGAAACCTCCCGATGGGCAGTGTTACAATTTGAACGCACACTGAACTGATATACAGTGTATTTTTCCTGAACCCAAAAAACTGATTTATGAAAGAGAGCAACACACAAGAGCTCACTCCAAGCAGCCATGTTCGAAATGTTAATGCAGGTTGTTTTGGATTGTCAACTGGGTCCACCGTTAGCCTCACCTCCTCAATGGGATGATTGTTCTCTTCAACTGTAAATGATATAATTTGTCAGTTTACTTGTGATCACTCTCTTTATCCAAGAGTTGAGTTCTCTACAAATCATTTATATATATTTGGTAAGTGAAATTGTGTTAACTCTTTCTTCCAAGAGCTTATTTCACGTCACAAAATGTTGATATTTTTTATTCTTTCTTGTTTTTTTTTTAATTGAATGGAAATTTCAATAAGCCTGAATATGTGTTCAACTGATTTGAGCCTGTTGTTGCATGATGATAGGATGTTTCGTTAGTGAAGCTGTTCAGATTTCCTCTAGAATAGATGGCATCGGGTTCTGTTGAAGACATTCAGGTTTTGTTCTTGAAACTGTTTAAATTACTTTCATTTATTTTAAATGAAATAAAAAATATATGGCACAATAATAAAAGGGTAGTAAGATTTCTGATAGAGTTGAAAATGCAAGGAGATGTCAAGATGTCAATTTTTCTCCAAAGTGGGGGCGATCTTTATTGAAGTCTGGTTAAGATTGGTTTTAAAACATTTGGATTTACTTTGATGAGTGCTATACAAGAGTTGATTTATGTTCATTTGTTTCATACATCTCAAAGAAAATTCAAAATATTTGAAATCATCTTAACTTGAGTTTGATTAAGATATCCACACCTAGCTTTTCTACTATGAGAACTGACGACTAAATTTGCTTTAGAAGATAATTTAAAAACTACACCAATTTTTAATTTTGATTTGATTTCATGGGTTATTTTGCACTAAAAATATGGATTGATAAAACTAAGTTAAATGTCAATTTGATCATACGATGTGTGACTATTTTGAGTAGAATAGTCTTTCTTTATGAAATTATTTTGTTGTTGATGCCAAAATGGACTTTTCTCCTAATAAGAGGATGCTTGTTCTCTTCCTCACAGTGTTTTTGCCTCTGTCATTCCTTAAAACCATTAATTATAGATGTAAATATATGTATGTATTTATATGCATGTGTATCACTAGAAAAGAAAATTTGCAAAAGATCGACTAGAGTTAGCCATTGGGATAGCTAGCTAAAAGCATATTCATGGGACAGGGAACCGATATAATTTGAATAAAAATGTGTTATGTTTTTGTCTTTGAAATAAGTATTTTATGCTATTAAATAAAAGCAGCTCAGCAATATTTACAGTATAATACTTAGTTTAAAATATCTATTAAAAAGGAAAAATATAACATACATTTTTTTGAAAATTATGACGGTTCCTTGTCCCATGAACCTGCTTTTAGCAAGCTATTTTAATGGCTTACTCTAGCCAATCTTTTGCCAATTTTCGTTTGTAGTGACATGGACTAGGGGCATTCCCCAAATAAGGCATTTTTTAAGTACTTCCATATAGACGGAAGACTAAGGATCTTCCCAAAGAGATTCTTCTCATATCTCTTCTATTCGTCAATTCAAGAGCTAATCTATTTATTAGTCAATAGCCAAGAAATTTTTACCTAAGGTGTTTAAAGTCAATGCTCCAAGGTATTTATAGGTGTTAGTCTTTTGGAGCCAAAGTATCGAGGGAAGTCGAAGAACCCGACGCCTAAGCGCAGTGCTTGGGCGCTCAAGTGAAAAAAATTTGGGCGCTGCTTCTAAAGGAGGCGCCTTTGCGCCCACTATGGGTGTTTTTACGCCCATGTTTTGGCGCTCGACAGAGAAGGGTGTGCCTTTGTGCTCCCCTTTGGCGCCAATGCACCCAACTATGCTAAGCGCGATTCTGCTTCCCAAGAGACGGGCGCTTTTGGGCCCGGATCAGTTTGTACGCAAAATTTTTGGTTTTAAACCAATTTTGAGCGGCGTTTATTTAAGACTTCCTTGGGTGTTCTTCAACAAGTTCCTAGTGAAGAAGAGAAGAGTTGGAGAGGAGAATTTATGGGATCTCAATGCATGTTGTTCGCGTCGGATCGGAGAAGGAAGATTGTGGTGGGTCTTATAAGTTTCTTTGTGTGGGTGTGGAGAAAAAACTTTGTGAGTCCTTTGTAAAACTATCTGATTTTCATATTGAATTTGTGGTGGTGTAGCTTCGTGATTTTTTCTCGTTCTCAGGTTTTTTCACATAAAATTCTCGTATGTTTTTTTATTATTTTTTATTGTCTTTTTGCTTAAATTTATTGTTCTAGTTTTCTCAAATCCTGTGATCCTATTCCGCAGTAAAACTAGAAGGAGATTTTTTTTGAATAGTTTCTCCCAACAAACTGATATTAGAGCGGGGTTCGATTCAAATAGAAGCAATGACTGAAGAAGCAAGGTTCAAGGTGAAGAAGTTCAATGGGACGAATTTCGCTTTCTGGAAGTTGCGAGTAGAGGATTTGTTGTTTGAGAAAAAATTGTACTTGCCACTATAAGGAATCTTAAGGAAGCCTGAGTCCATGTCTATGGAAGAATGAGAAGTGTTGCATTGAACGACCCTATGTTTGATTGGGTTATCACTTTTCTCTTTTGTTGCTTTCAATGTTATGAATGAGAATACTACGGTGGATCTAATAGGGGCATTGGCCAAGATGTACGAAAACCTTCTGCTTCCAATAAGGTTTTTCTGATGAAGAAATTACTCAACTCGAAGATTGTGGAAGACAGTTTAGTGGTGTAGCAACTCAATAAGTTCAACATTGTGAAGAGTCAATTGTGTTATGTGGGGATAAATGTTGATGAGGTCAGAGCACTGGTGATACTATCTTCATTGCTAGACAGCTGGGATAATTTGGTGACGACGATGAGTAATTCTTCAGGGTCTTCGAAGTTGAACTTTGATGACATTGAGGGTCTGATGCTGAACGAAGAAGTTTGCAAAAAAACTGTGAATGGTGAATATTCAGATTCTACATTGGATGTTGATAACAAGGGAAGGAATATGGGCATAAATATAAGCATAGGCAGATCCAAGTCCAAGGAAGGAAAGCCAAGCAGAGAAGAATACTGGAACTGCGGTAAGAAAGGACATTTCAAGAAGGAATGTAAAGCTCCAAGGAAAACTAGTGGTGGGGAACATGATATTAGTTTCTCAACTAATGTTTTCACCAGTGAAATTCAAACTGACTCCCTGGTGTTATCCCTAGTCAGCATTGAGTCCTACATAGTGGATTCAGGTGCCTCTTTTTATATTTGCCCCAATAAAGAGGTTTTTAAAAACAATAGTCAGAATGATCTAGGGAAGGGTTATTTGAGAGATAACAAGGTCTGCAATATAGTAGGAAAGAGTGATATTGATTTGAAGTTATTGAATAGAACAATCTAGAAGCTTACTGAAGTCAAACATATTTCAAGTTTGAAGATAAATCTTATCTCAACTGACAAAGTCGAGACTTATGACTACTTTCATATGTTATTCGTGGAAGGTGACCAAGGGTCATTAGTGATGAATCGGGGCAAAATTGAAAGCACTCTTTATTTGATAAGTGAAATGTCTAATTTCATTGATGTGGCTAGAATAAGGACGGATGCAAGTCTGTGGCATTGGACTTGGCCATATGAGCGAGAGAAATGTATGAAGTCCCTACCTTCAAATAATAAGCTTCAGGGTTTGTAATTAGTTGATCTGGATTTCTGTGAAGATTATATATATGTGAAGCATAAGAAAGTTTCTTTTTTGAAGAGTGGTCAGTGGCGAAGTCAAAGAAACTAGAGTTAGTGCATACTGTTGTATGGGGAAATACTCCAGTTCAGTCTTCTTGGAGGTTCTCACTATTTTGTCACATTCATTGATGATCACACAAGAAATGTTTCAGCTTATTTCATAAAGCATAAATCTGATGTATTTGAAGTCTTTTAGAAATGAAGACTAGTAGAAAATGATACAGACTTGAAGCTGAAGTGTCTCAGTTCAGATAATGGGGGCGAGTATCATTATCAAAAATTCAGGAATTTCTGTGTTACCGAGTGGCTCAGGCATGAGTTCACTGTCCCAGGACACTGTGGCAGAATGGTGTAGTTGAACGCATGAGCAGAACAATCACGAAGCGTGCTAAGAGCATAAGGTTGCATGCAAGTTTGTCGAAATAGTTTTGGGCTGAAGCAGTTAACACTGGTTTATCTGATTAATCGTAGTTTGTTAGTACCTTTAAAGGAAGACTTGCCTGAAGAAGTCTGGAGTGACAAAAATGTATGTCTATCTCATTTAAGAGTATTTTGGTTTTCTGCATATGTGCATGTTAATGCAGGTTTAGAAGTAAACTTAACTCAAAATCTGTTAAGTGCAACTTTATTGGATGTCTCAGATGAGTTTGAGTACAAGTTCTGGGATTATCAGAATAAAAAATTTATCAGAAACAGGGATGTCACTTTCAACGAGATGGACATGTACAAGGACAGAGTCAAACTCGGGACAATCCTCAGCTATTTCTGAAGAATCCAAATATGTCGAGATAGATGATACTGGTGGTCAATAAAATGAAGATAGAAGAAGTGCTCAATTAGGAGTACTGGAAGTTCCTCAGACATCTGCTACAGAAGTTAGAATATCTAGTAGAGTGAAACAACCCATACAAATGTGTTCTTCTTCTTTATACTATTTGCTACTAACTGATAGTGGTGAACGAAGGTATTTTGAGGAGGCCACTGAAGTTGAATATTCAAGGGAGTGGAAGCTTGCCATGGATGAAGAAATGCAATATTTGGAGTCAAATCAGACTTGAGATTTGACAGTAGTACCAAATGACAAAAGATTAGTGCACAACAAGTGGGTCTACTTGTTGAATAAGGAGTCAGATGGTAGGAAGCGTTACAAGGCATGACTTGTTGTGAAGGGTTTTCAGCAAAGGGAAGGAATGGATTATACAGAGTTCTTCTCCCTAGTGGCGAAGATGAGGGTTGTGCTGAGTCTAGTATCAGAAGATCTACATCTGGAGCAGATGGATGTAAAAATAGTTTTCTTACGTGGAGATCTGGAGGAGGAATTGTATATGGTGCAGCACAACAAGGTTCCAAGAAAAGAAGGTTTGGGCTGCAGATTGAAGAAGAGCCTCTGTGGCTTGAAGCTAGCCCTTAGACAGTGGTACAAAAGTTTGACAAGTTTATGCCAGACAATGAGTATTTGAAGTGTGAGGTACACCACTGTTACTTCATTAAACACTTCAGTAACTATTATATTTTGCTTTTTTTTGTATGTGAATGACATATTGATTGTAGGAAAAAATATGGAGAAAATCAGGGACTGAAGGATCAATTATTAAGTGAGTTTGAGATGAAGCATTTAGATCCAACCAGCAAGATCCTCGGGATGAGAATCAACAAGTATATGAGTGCAGGAACATAGAAGTTGTTTTAGGCAGGGTATGTTGAAAAAAACCTATGGAGGTTCAACGTAAGTGAGACAAAATCAGTTAGTACTCACTTAGGTAGTCACTTTAAATTATTTAAGGAGCTATCACCTAACTCTAAAGCAGAGCAAGCACAGATGGAGAGAACTCCATGTGTTTCAGCAATTAGAAGTTTGATGTATGTGATGATTTGTATCATGATAGATATTGCATATGTAGTGGGAGTGGTCTACAGATACATGGGCAATCCAAACAAACATCATTGGATGGCGGTAAAGTGGATTCTTAGATATTTAAGAGGAACAATCAACATGACACTTTGTTATGGAAGTGCAAAGATCAGTCTGTAGGGATTTGTAGATTCAGATCTGTCAGGAGATGTGGACAGTATGAGAAGCACAACAAGGTATATCTGCACATTGGGGAGCACAGCGGTGAGTTGGGTTTCCAGGTTGTAGAAGGTCGTTGTACTTTCCGCTATGGAGTCCGAATATATTGCTATTACTGTTGCTAGTAAGGAAATGATTTGGCTACATGGTTTATAATGGCAGAATTGGGCAAGGGGTGGGGGATTGGAAAACTCTTTAGTGATAGTATGAGTGTGATTCATCTTGCTAAGAATGTTGATTTTCATGCCAGTACAAAACACATTCAATTAAGGTATCATTTTATTCGCTATTTTCTTAAGGATGAGCAGTTGTTTCTAGAGATGACACATAGCTCATAATCTTGCGGATATGTTGACGAAAGTGATGACTGTTGAGAAACTGAAGTCATGTTTGACTTCAGTTGGGTTTCATGAAGGTTAAAGACCAGGGTTGAGCCACCCCATGATACATGAATATGATGACAATTCAGATAGAGGTGCAAGTATAGAGGGCTGGTGTTGGGTGTTATTATCTCAAAGTGAGAGATTGTTAGTCTTGTAGAGCCAAAGCACCCAGGGAAGATCGAGAACCCAACGGCTAAGTGCCAGGTTTGGGTGCTCAAGTGCCCAACATGTGAGCACTGCTTTTGAAGGGGGCGCCTTTGCGCCACCTATGAGCGCCTTTATGCCCCCTATGGGCGCTTTTGCTTTTAGGGTTTAGGGTTTAGAGTTGACAAAGAAGGGAACACTTTTCCGTCTAGTCCGGGCGCTTTTTGCGCCCAAAACAGTTGGTACGCAAAATTTTTAGTTTTAAGCCAATTTCGAATGATGTATCTTTAAGACTTTCTTGGGTGTTTTTCAACAAGTTCCCGGTGAATGAGAAAAGAGTTGGAGAGAAGCATTCTGGGAATCGACTTGTGTTGTTCGCGTCGGATATGAGAAAGAAGATTGTAGAGCGTCCTATAAGTTTCATTGTGTGGGTATGAAAATGAAACTTGTCTGAGTTCTTTGTAAAACTATCTGATTTTTATAGTGAATTTTTTGTGGTGTTGCTCTGTGGTTTTTTCACATTCTCTGATTTTTTCACGTAAAATTCACGTGTACTTTTCTGGTTATTTTTTATTTTGTTTCTATGTTTAAATTTATTATTCTGGTTTTCTTGAATCTTATGATTTTATTCCATGGCGAAACTAAAAGGAGATTCTTTCGGAGTAGTTTCTCTCAACAAAAGGTGGTGCCCTAAGAGTAGAATATACAAAATCATAGGTAGATTCAATAATTTATATGCTCTTTTCCTCTTGAAATGAATTCTAGAAGGGCTGCATTGCTTAAGGGATGGGATCTCCTTACATCAACCGTTGTCTCCATTGGCTCTTTCTTATTATGCGCTAAGCAGGGATTATATGAAACCTCGCTTTGGCTCTTTCTAAGTGTTCAAAACCATACATCGATGCACTTTAGAGTTACACGGTCACACGATTACACAAAGAGGAACTAAGTCTTCTAGTCCCAAGCACATCTCCAATTTCATGTGATAACTATAATCTCTTGTTTCTGAAGCACACATCTTAGAGCGATGTTTTTGACTATTTATATGCTTAAGTTGTGCTATTCACTCAATAACTCTTCCTTCATTTTCTATCATTTGGTGGGAGAACAAATTGACCATCTAATTTAGAGTGTCTTTGGGTTCTTTATACAAGAATCCCTCAGAATCACTCTATTGTGGGAGAACCTTGTGCCAAATTAAGGCGGATTGATGGCTACATATCTATAGAGGTCATGCCATGTCTCTGGTGCTGGCTTGTGGATGCTTATATGTCCATTGACCAATATCATCTCTCTAGTACATCTGCATGCTAGATGACTTGCAGTCCAATGTCCCTTTGGACATTTGTTAGTTGGAACTCAATAGCCATTGCCCTAACTCATAGCCCCTCGTTTGGGTTGTGCCAATTAATTACTTGCATGGTTCTATATAAGTGTCATCCTTGGCTTGTCAAGTTGACAAATTTCGACTCTCAGCTCTTTCCTTGTAGATCTTCTACCTAGTATATACCCTATATTGCTAATATTCAATATAATTGTCACCTAGAGACTTATTTGAGAGATTTGCAATTACTATTGTAATGTTGAGCTAATGAATTGGCTCTTATCTATGTAAGAAAAGTGTCGTGTTATCTTATTTCATATCTTCAATATTATATTATGATGGGTTGTGGGTAAAAACTCCCACTTTTATATAAATTGTTTTATAATAACCTTTGTGATTGGCAATAGCAAATAAGCTCAATAGGATACATTTTAAATTGCTAGAATATATTCAACTAAAATCAATAAAATATCTAAAATATGAATATATTGCATGAACATTTCCTTGGCCAATCTTTTGAAATTAAATGAACATGCAATATAAATGTCTCAACAAATATGGTTAGGGTAAGGTTAACCACCCTTGAGATAGATTTGTGGCTTTTCAGTAAGTAGCAAGCTGATTTATTACATTAAGGCCCTATGAACCTTTCTCTAGTAGAGAATAACCTTGGGCATATACAAAATGAAAATTGTCGCTTATATGTCTCTTATATGCATCTCAGCCATGGGGACCAATCTCGTAGTAATCTTCTGCAGCACCTAAACTTAATGACATTATTCTCTGAATTAGTTGGCATTTTATCTAATGGATAAAATAATAATCTTATATGACCTCAGAGTCTAAGTTTTTGGCAAATGCTTTCATTTGCTTCAGAAATCCAATTGGGGTATCTCCCTCCGATCACTGAGGTGTTGTAAAACTCTTCTTTCTTTTTTTCTTATTTTTAGACATATGTATCCACTCAATATTGTCACATTCCTTTCGAGCAATTATTTCCGAAGCAAGCCAAGAGCCAATGGCTCCTCTTGAACTAAAGAACTTAGCCTCCACAATTCTCACGCTTTGCATTGTTTACTTAGTCGACTCAATTATATTTTCCTTTGTTGATGAACAAAACCTTTGATTTTTCATTTTTATTCCTTTGTTTTCTCCTATATCAAAAGATTATAAGCCTCAATCATGGATTTATTTAATATCAACACTGTGAATCCCAATTTCAAGCATATCTAATACTAGAGCTTGAAACCCTAGCCACAAGCCTTCCAAGTCAACTATGCTTGATATTTGGATATTCAAGTTCTCCAACCTCATATATGAGCGACATCATGAGACTTACTCAATAAATTATCTTTTGCCTAAAGAGCGTTCAATCCAATAAAATACCTAAAGCGTATTCACTCCATAAGAGGATTATTTGACTTCTTTCTTAGGTGTTTTCTATTTAAAGCTGGTCAAGATTGCTACTTCACGATGAAGTTATCACCACATTGATATGTTATCAATAAATTTTCATCAACTAACTTGAATCTCGATGTATGACACAAATCTTGAGATAATTTTATGAGCAATAAATGCTCAAATTCCTATTAAAAATTATCTAGAACTCTAATTTCAACAATCTTACAGTCAAAATGAATGACTCGATAAGCATACCCAATGATACCAAAGTTTGTCCTATCCGAGCGAAAACAAAGCCCAAATCATATCATTAAATTTTTTTTGGAAGTTTTCAGTGCATAACAGAAAGGTGAAACATACTCTACATCTGACAAGCTTATAAACAAATCAAACTTCTCGACAATATGAATTTAACATGCCCAAGATCACTTAATTATGACATCATCAAGACACTTAAATGTCCACAAAACACCGTCTGATTGCAAGAACCTCCTAAAGCCGTTCGATCAGTGGTTTGGATTCCTTTCTTTTTTGCAACATAAAATCTATAAATACAACCCAATCCCATCTTGAGAGGAAAGCTAGTTATGGATCCAGAAGAAGACCAGAGCTCAGAGAACGAGCTGAAGCTCAACATCATTTTTGCATTGAAGATACAAAGAATTTATCTCGCTCCTGCAACCGACGACCACGATTGATTACTACCTACCGACCGCTGTCTACCACCGCCAGTTGCCCCGTATTATGGACCACCATCAGCCACCACCTTTTCCTTGCAGCGAAGTCCTTTGTTGAGTCATAGTGTGCATTGCGGAATCCCATGGGACAATAGAGAACAATAAAGCACCCGATGAAACAATGCATCGTCTAGTGTACTGTACACCGTGCAACGACGCATCTTGAAAACAATGTAACAATGCATCTTGAATACGGTGTAGCGACCCATCTCAATAACAGTGTAACATCACGATGCTCATACAATGTAATGACACCTTTCGAAGACCATGGAACAACGCACCTCGAAGATGGTGTAACAAAACACCTCGAATACGGTTGAACAACACACCTCAATGACACTATAGCAATGCAACCTACATACGTTGCAACGACCCTCCCGAAGATGGTGTCACAAGGCACCCTGAATACAATGACTTTCTCCGGACTCTAAAGTTCTATTCTCTTAGCTCACCAGTACGACACACGTGACCAAGTACAACTTGCATGGTCCACAGTTTGTGTAGCTCCCAACTCCCACATCGGTCTACAGACGTCATCGCAGCTCACCACCATGGCTTATGCGACCTATAGTAACTAAAATAAAAGAATAATATCCAAGAAAATAAAATAAATAAATAAATAAATAAAATATATTGGTGTCCGTGGTTAGAGGAGGCGCATCTCCTCGTAGAAACTAAAATCATGCACCTCACAATTCCTCTCATTTGAGCCAGAGAGATCGAGAGAGGGAAATACCGTTCATGCTCTAGACGAGGAAGGAAGAAGGAGAGAGAGAATAAAGAGTCGAGTGTATATCTACCAGTTTCGGTGCCACCCTAGCCGCTTGTGTTTAGAGTAAGGAGGGAGTGGCATTGTCGAGGGCTTGCGGTGTTGGGTAGAGCCATACTACCACAACTAGGAAGAAGAAGAGGAGCGACATCGTGTGTGCCCTGTTGGGTCTAACCGAGCCAGGAGGAGACTTCGACGTTGTGCTCGCATAGAGGAAGAGTAGGAAGGAGATCGTGGGTGTCGTCTTCGCATGTAGAGGAGGGAGCTCATGCTTGAGGTTAGAGCTGCCGAATTNTCAAACAAGTTATATATATATATATATTAAAAGGAATGACCAGAGGCTATTATACGAGTCTCCAGGCACCTCTAATGTGCTTAACAATTCGAGTACCCCTTCATAAAGCCAACTGTGTCAGAAGGGATTCGAACCCTTAACCTAAGGGGTCTTTTACTATGGGTGCCAACCAACAAGCCAAGGTACGCGTCACATAAGGTATGTTAAGTTTTAATAAATTATTTAAAGAATTTGATGTGCGTGTGTTTGGTGATTAAATAATGTTAATATGAAGCAAATTAAAACAAGATCTTTTAAGCAAAGATCTTTTAATTTGTAGGGTTGGGAGGCAGAAATTATCGACTTCATACAATAAGGAGAAGGTAAATGTTGAAATTTTATTTCTCGTAAGTAAATAATTGGTAATGTAAATGCTTATGTGAGGTTTAAATAAATCAGGAACTGAAATCCAATAGATTCTTGGGATTCAAGGAAGAAGTCAATCAAGACATTCAAAGAAGGATAAGGCAAAATTTATAAGTTTTTTATGTCGATAGATTAGCGACGATCACTGCTCTGGAATTATATAAATTAATTTCATTATAAAAAATAACTTCGTATCAATAATTTTATGAGTTAATTTTAGTGATTGCAATTTACTAAGCAGTTGAATTAAAAGATGTTAGAGAAATTCAAAAATAATTTGTGCTAGAGGAAGTAAAGTGAAGGGTCAAGTTTTTTCAGAGGTCTTCAAGTTAAGTTAAGTAATTATTTTCTTTCGTGCATTAAATTAAGATTTTATTGAAAATAACAATTATTTTCTTAAATAATTTAAAACAATTATTTCATTCATTTCTTGCAATTTAAAATTTTGAATTATGTTTCACAAATTCGGGGAAGCTAGCCGACATATGAAAGTACTTTTTAAAGAATTTTATTTGATATGAAATGTTAAGTAAAAATTTAAGTCATGCAAGATTATCCTCAGATGGTATTGACAAAGGATGCGATGTACTCGTGCAGTATAAAGAAATAGTAAATTTGTATCTTCATGTGCAATTTTAAGGGTATCTTCGAGTATATTTTTGATGGTACCTTCACATACAATTTTTAGGATACCTTTGGGTATGACGAAAATATTGTTATGACTTTTAAAGATGTTAAAAATAGTAAATATTTAAGTTGAAACGAGAAGAGATAAATTTAAATGAAAGTTTAAAGTTTTATAAGGTGCTGAATTAATTCTATTTTGGTCATTCATGCACAACATATGCATATTATATTATAATTGTTCATTAATTCAAACTTACTGTTAAACTTTAATTGTCTCTTTCAAGAAAAAAAAAGTTATATATTGATATGACTGGTAGTAGAGATTTTATTTACAAGGGGACCATTACTACTAGGTATTTATGATGATAGTTTTTTTGTACTGTTTTCTATTAAATTGTGATATACTACTTGATGTTGGTTTGAGATGTTGTCTATAGATGTTTCTGGATGTTTTGGTGTTATTGCACTTTGTGATTTTAGTGTTTTTTTATATATTGAAGATTTAATAAATATGTAGATAGTTATTTAAATGTTTTCACTGTTCGACGTAGTTCCTGATTTACTTAATTATAAACTATCAGGTCGGGTTGTGATAAACATTGTATCAGAGAGATTATGTTTGATCATGATTTGAAAAAATCATTAGGATGATTAAATTGTTTCATAGTGATTAATGAATGGTTAAATTGTGCCTAATTATAATTTTTCTTTCAGTATTTCAGGAATATGTAAAATGAAGGGGATGAAGCTAGACATGATATGACAAAGTTGATACACCCCTACAGATTACTATGAATACAAATACATTTGACATTTAATGAGATGATGACTGCATTATTACAGTTGATTAAAAATTCTTTGACTCAGACTAGTTCTAATGAGGGTAGCCAAATGGGCAAATAATTAAAATTATTTTAAGATATGAGGCCACCTCACTGATCTGAGGAGGTGATCCATTGAATGCTGAAAACTGGATGCTATGAGTGAAACAAATCATAAGATGGTTTGTTTAGTCTTCCCGGGAGGATGATTACACGGACCACATTTGTATTAGGAGAGGCAGAGTGATGGTGGTGAGGTTAGCTACAAGAGAAATTTAGGGATAGTGACAGCTATATGATGCAGTGGGACTAGTTCATGAGCACTTTTAGAGACTGATTCATACCACTATCGTTTAGGGGACAAATGCAGGACAAGTTTATCTGGTTTTATAATGTGATTGCTCAATATTGGAGTATGAAGCAGAATTCACTATGCTCTCAAGGTATGTGCCTAGTTAATTCCAAATGCATAAGAAAAGTGCTACTGATTTTTGTGTGGACTGAAAGATATGATTAGACAACCATTGATTCCTCTCTGAATTGATGATTATTTTGTGTTGGTGGAGAGATCCAGGAGGATTGAATTGAATCTAGAAGCCACTCAGAAAAGGGGAGACATTCAAAAGAGAAGAAATTCAGAGGGTTCTAGGTTTCCTCGGGGCTCACAAAGCAAGAAATCCTTCCTGTCAGGTGATGCAAATGCTAAGAAGGCTAAATCCAATAGTGTTGTCACTCAATTTGAAGCTATGAAATGTGACAAGTGTGGAAAGTCTTACAAGGGCTAGTGTGTTTGGATCCAACACTTGTTTTTGATACAACAAACCATAACATATGATGGGCAACTGTCCTAAATTGGGTTAAACAACTCCAACATATTCTATAGGCAATGATGTATCACCTGTGTTGAGAAAATTAGGGCGAAGAAAAACAAGAACGACACAAATTCAGAAGAACACAAAGATTTAACGAGGTTCGACAAAAATGTCTACATCATCGGGAGCAGAACGACGAGTTCCTTTCACTATTCAGAAAAGAGGTTACAGAATTCAGGGATATCTCCTGGGGTTACTAACAGGCCTATTTATAACCCTAGGAGTAAACCCTAGGCACAATATGTAATTACAACATTACTCCTGTACCATACCGCGGAGCTTTGCCCCGGCACCCCAACCCACGTAGCTTCCCAATTTGGACAGATTCTTCCGCCCCGCTCCGCTTCGCTTCGATCCAGCGTCTGTCTCTATATGATATATGAGTCATATCATAACAAATCTCCACCTTGGCGAATATCCAGCCCCTTAGGAGAAAAATACCTGTGAGTTACACCTGCACCACTGTGGGTTGGGCCACCATGCTTCTCTAACAACTGCAAACATTCAACAAGTCCAAGTAATGCAAGAACTTGTTGATAGTAACTGGCTTGGTCAACATACCAGTTGCATTCTCATCAGTATGAACCTTCTGTAACAGTATCTCCCCAGAAGTAATCAACTCTCTGATCTTGTGATACCTGACATCAATGTGCTTTGTTCTCGCATGGTACACCTCGTTCTTAGCCAGACAAATAACACTCTGACTGTCACAATGCAACTGAACTCCACTTTGCCCAATGCCCAGTTCCTTTACTAGCCCAGCAAGTCATAAGACTTCTTTAGCAGCTTCAGCTACTGTCATGTACTCAGCTTCAATTGTAGATAATGCCATAATAGACTGAATTGTTGATTTCCAACATATAGGTCCTCCACCAAGAGTAAACACATACCCAATTGTAGACCTTCTGCCATCAAAATCACCTGCGTAGTTTGAATCAACGTACCCCACAACTGAAAGATCATTCTGCTGACTGCCAAAAATAATTTCATGTTCTACAGTACCCTTTAGATACCTGAAAATCTACTTGACTGCTTCCCAATGTCGTCTTCCAGGTTTAGTCATGTTTTTGCAGACTTGACTAACAGCATGAGCCAAATCAGGATGAGTACATACCATAACATGCATCAAGCAGCCAACTGCACTGGCATATGGAACATTTGCCATGTCTTTAATTTCTGTATCAGTCTTAGGACAGTGTTCTGAAGAAAGCTTAAAATGATTTGTCAAAGTAGTGCTTACAGGCTTTGCTTTGTTCATCTCAAACCTTTCCAGCACTTTCTCAATATAGCGTAGTTGAGATAAACATAATCGTCTTAATCCTCTGTCTCGATGAATCTCTATTCTAAGAATCTTCTTCGTAGGACCCAAGTCTTTCATGTCAAATTCCTGACTCAGTAAAACTTTCAAACAACGGACATCATTCATATTCTTTGCAGTAATCAATATATCATCAACATACAGTAACAAAAAAATAATAGAATCATCATCAAGCCTCTTCACATAAACACCACAATCATACTCACATCGTCTGTAGCCAATCTGCAACATGTAGGAGTCAAACCACTTGTACCATTATCTTGGAGACTGTTTCAATCTATAGAGTGATTTCTTTAACCTGCAAACCAGATGCTCCTGTCCAGGTTGAGTGAACCCTTCTGGCTGCTCCATGTAAATCTGCTCCTCCAAATCACCATGCAGGAAAGCAGTTTTAACATTCATCTGCTCCAAATGCAAAGCCCAAATAGCTACTAATGCAAGTACTACCCTATTTGAAGTATGTCTGACCACAGGAGAATATTTCATCATAATTTATCCCTTTCTGTTATGAAAATCCCTTTGCAATCAGTCGAGCCTTGAACTTTTCCTTCTTTTTCTGATACTGCTGGTTTCGTTTTGTAGACCCATTTGCACCCAATGGCCTTCTTTCCCTCTGGAAACTGAACTGGCTCCCAAGTGTGATTTTCCTGCAAAGACTCTATCTCCTCGACCATTACACCCATCCACTTTTCCCTGGCTAGTGATAGCTCCTTGAAAAGTGGTTGGATCATCGCCGCTGATAAGGTGTACATGAGACTAAGTCTTCATAACCCAATCTGATATGAGGCCTCACATTGGTGTTTCTCTGTCTATCTCTGGTTATATTTTAATTCTGCAGATCATCTGGAATAGAATCACCAGGTGTTAGATTTGAACTTTCACCTCTCTCAGAAGTTACTGCTGTTGTTCTAAATCCATCTGCACTGCATCTGAACTGAAACTCTTCTCTGATGCCTTCTCTTGATTCTGATGTAACATAAACTGCTCATAAAAAACTGCATCTCTGCTGATCACCATCTACTTTGCAATCGGATCCCAAAAGTTGTATCCTTTCACACCTTTCTGATAGCCCAGAAAGATGCACTTCTTGGATTTTGTATCAAGTTTGGATTTTTCATCTCCAGGTACATGCACATAAGCAGGACAACCAAAAATCCGTAAATGATCAAATTTAACTTGATTACCTGTCCATACCTCTTCTGCGACCTTGCCACCTAATGATGTTCGAGGTGATCTATTGATGAGATAACATGTCATATTCACAGTCTCTGCCCAAAACTCTTAGGAAGCCCCATATTCAGTCTCAAGCACTTTGTCCCTTCAGTTAAGGACATGTTCATCATTTCTGTCACACTATTCTGTTGTGGTGTCTTTCGCATTGAAAAATGTCTCTGAATCCCATGCTCCTCACAGAACTTCTGAAACTGCGAATCTGTGTATTCTGTGTCATTATCAAATCTCAAATACTTGATCTTTCTATCAGTTTGGTTTTCCACCTCAGCTTTTCACAGCTTGAATTTAGAGAAATCTTCAATTTTCTGCTTTAAGAAATACACCCAAACTTTCTTGGAAAAATCATTAATAAATGTAACGTAGTACTGAGATCCTTCCAATGACAACTCCCTAGTAGGGCCCCATACATTAGAATGCACATAATCAAGAATTCTTTCAGTTTTGTGCTTTCCAGTCATAAAACTGACTCTAGTCTATTTTCTAAGAATACAGAACTTACAAAGATCGAACTTGCAGCTTTTAACACAATGCAACAGATTTCTTCTATATAATTCTGTCATCCCACGTTCACTGAGATGACCCAGACACATATGTCATAACTTTGTACTGTCATTATCTGACTTCACAGAATGAACTCCACCTACAACTGTACTCTCTAACAGTCTGTAGATATTACCTGCAGTCAACTTTCCTTTCATTACCGTCAGATCACCCTTAACAATTCTGATGGTTTCATTATCCTCATCTGCCTTAGGAATAAAACCATTTCTGTGTAGAGTGCCCAAAGAAATCAGATTCTTCTTTATATCTTGAATATATCTGACATCACATAACGTTCTAACTGTGTCATCATACATCTGAATTCTGATTTCTCCAATACCAATAATATTGCAGCATCTATCATCACTCAAATAGACTGAGCCAGAATTAATTGACATTTATGAAGTAAACCACTCCCTGTTAGGTGTTATGTGATAAGAGCACCCTGAATCAAGAATCTATGCATCCGTGAACTGAGTTGGTGAAACTGAGAGCATATCGCCATCACTGCAATCTGAATTATCATTCTGCACCACATTTACAGACTTCGATGAAGTATCACCTTTCTTCCCAGTCTGCTTTTTCAGCTTTGGACAATCTCTCTTCATATGATCTGACTCATTGCAGTTGTAGCAATGAATTTTCTTTTTGACTCTAGACATTGATCTGAAATTTCGCCTTCCTGATCCCTCATTCTCTTTCTTTCTTCCACGATCCTGCTTACCCTTAACATATAAACTGTCGTCGTGAGAGTTTTCTCCTGCATTCTGCTTCCGCTGGTTGTGAGCCAACAACGCTGCAGTAATCTCATCAACTTTGAAAGTCTCTTTCACATATGTCAGAGTAGTCACCAGGTGTTCATAGGAAGAGGGCAATGAACACAACAAAATCATCGCTCAATCTTCATCTTCAATACTCACATCAAACCGAGACAAGTCTGTGATTATTTGATTGAAGTCATTAACATGTTGCGCCATATCAGACCCTTCTTGCATTTTCAATCCATACAAATTTTGCTTCAGATACAACTTGTTCGTTAGAGATTTTGCCATAAACTGAGTTTCCAATTTCTTCCAAATCTCCCCTGGAGATTTTAAATTCATCACGTGATACATAACTTCATCTGTCAGACAAAGGCGTAAAGTGGCTGCCGCTCGTTGTTGCAATTCTTCCCAATCTTCATCATCAATGACATCTGGTTTCGTCGCCCGCAAAGTTCAAGATTTCATGTTGAGCCAACAGATCTTTCGCTCTGGTTTGCCACAATTCGAAGTTACCAGTTCCGTCGAACTTCGTCACCTCGAATTTCGCACCAAAAAATGTCATCTGAAAATTATTCCTGCAACAAAATTTTCTGTAAAAAAATTCCTCTGCAAAAATCCTTACTTATAACCCTTTTTTAAAAAAAAACAATAAATAAAAAAATTAAAATCTTCGAGCAAGGAAGAAAAAAATTTCCCCCCGCCTCCAAGAAAAGAAATAAATATTCACTTTATTTCCTCTCCATATCCAGCAAGGAAAACCTTAATTAAATTTGCTTAATTTAATTCAAATCAACTTAATTAAAAAAATATCTTTAATTAAGTGAATTTAAAAAAAGAAAACTTTCCTTGTAGCTTTCGTTTGTGGAAATTCAAAAAATAAAGCAAGCTTTCCCTGCTCTCCTGCGGCAATGGAGGAATATTCCTCTAGCTTCCCTTCTGGATTCCTTTCCGATTCCAGCTTCCTTCAATCTGAGGGAATATTCCTCTAGTATTCCCTCCAATCTTCTCCGAGCAAATTTTTGCCTCCTTCCACCGAAGGAAATTTGGAATTTCGTCTGTCAGCAATAGAAGGAAATCGCCTCCTTCGGGAAAGCCTCCGTATTCCCTTCCGATTACGACCGGAAATTTCTACGTTTTCCTTCTTTACTCCGTCTGTCGATCCGCCTTGCGGCCTTCGCGCCGAATCGCGAACAGAGTTCGCCACCGAACCGCTTCCCTGGCTTCGAACTCCTCTGTGAAGTAAGACAGAGCCCTCGCGATGCAGATCCAGAGCGCCGGAAGCCCCCCTCGCTAGTTGCAAATGTCGCTAATCCGAAGCTTGGCTATGCTTCGCCCACTCTGCCTGGTCGCGAACCGCCTAGAACCGAAGTCTCTGCCAATTACTCGAACTTTCTGCGCGGACTCCTTCGACTTTGTCGGCTCTTCCTCCGTGGCCGAACTCGTCTGCCAGAACGACGAACCTCCTTCGTCACTGCGTCGATCTCCTCTGCCATTAAACCTCGTCTCTGGTACCACTTGTTGAGAAAATTAAGGCGAAGAAAAACAAGAACGACACAAATCCAGAAGAACACAAAGATTTAACGAGATTCGGCAAAAATGCCTACGTCCTCCGGAGCAGAGTGGCGAGTTCCTTTCACTATTCAGAAAAGAGGTTACAGAATTCCGGGATACCTCCTGGGGTTACTAACAGACCTATTTATAACCCCAAGAGTAAATCCTAGGCACAATATGTAATTACAACATCACCCCTATACCATACCGCGGGGCTTTGCCCCCGCACCTCAACCCACGTAGCTTCCCAATTTGGACAGATTCTTCCGCTCCGCTTTGATCCAGCGTCTGCCCCTATATAGTATATGAGTCATACCATAACAACCTCAAAGGAATTTTAGCAGACCGAGGACAACTGGATTTTCAGGAATTGGAGGCCAGACTCAGCAAAATGTTTAGCCCAGTGTTTATGCATTTTCACAGCAGGAAACTTAGGACTTCTTTGATGTTATCACATGTATGTTTCACTTTTAAGAATTTTAATCCAGTGCATCTTTAATCATCATAGAATTTTGTCACATTGTTCATAAAATAATATAAGCATTCAAAAATATTAAGTTGACTCTAAATGTTTAATACAATGATTTTAATAATAGGAATCATATATCTTTAGAATAGGCCTATAAGAGTATTCAACTGCTTCCTCTCGACCAAATAATTACTCACCTTAACTTAAACAATCACACATTAAAATATTTTTTTATTAAAGGAATAATTACTTTATTAAAAAGCTTAAAACAATTATTGACATGAAATTTCATTTTTAAAATATTTTAATTGATATGAAATGTTAAGTAAAAATTTAAGTCATACATGATTACCCCAAATGGTACTACAGGGGATGTGATGCACCCATGCACGATTCAGAAAATGATAAAGTTCTACCTTTGGATTTCATTTTGAAGGTACCTTCAAGTACATTTTTTATGGTACATTCGTTATATTTTTTAGGGTACCTTCGGGTACATTTTTAAGATACATTCAGATATGAATGTAATCCTGTTATACCCTTAAAAAGATTAAAAATGGTAATGACTTAAACTTAAACGGGTATGGATAAATTTAAAATGAAAGTTTAAAATTTTATAAGTTAATGAATTGCATTTTCTTTTGGTTATTCATTTAGAGCATTAATATAATAATTTAATGCATATTAAGATTATAATTACTCACCAAGTCAAATTTTTTGTTAAATTTAATTCTCTTTCAAGAACGAAAAATTAAAAATTGATAGATCTGGTAGGAGAGACTTGGTTTACAGGAGGAAGATCACTGATGTTAGGTATTTATGATGATAGTTTCTTTGTATTGTTTTCTTTCAGATTGTGATATATTGTTTGGTGTTGGTTTGAGATGTATCTACATATGATATTGTTTTTGGATGTTTTGATGTTATTACACTTTGTAGATTTTAATTCACTGTTTTTGCCACTTTTCAATAAGATATTTTTAAGAATTTCGAAGCATGTTTTGCTAAGACTATACTACTATAAAAATGGGTTACAGTTTATGATAAGTCACTCAAAACAGACATTCCTACTTTCAATCTTTATCGTCCATCTGAAGTCAGTGTACTTGTTGAAAGGGACATCACTTCATCTACTTCTGAGGAAATTTGGTTGAGCAGATAACACCATGGATATTGGCAAAAGGTTGTGATTGAGTATTTTTCTTCGTATTTTGTTCAAACTGTCGTAAGTTCAGTCATTCCAGTTCTCAATGTTACCATCTGCACCCCCACCTCAGATCAAAAAAACATAGTGCTCTGTCAAAGGCAGTGAATTCATTCCCTCCTGATCAGCAAGGCAGTGAATTCATTCCCTCCTGATCAGCTCCAAGTACAAAAGGATACCCATGAAGATGTGACTATTCTCGCAAGTAATATGACAATCATTCATTCTCCTCATAATGTTGTAGCTCCCCTCTCTTTGAAACCTCCTATCGTGGGGGAAAGGGAGATTCTTCAGACCCCACCTTTCCTAGAACCTATCACAGATATTACAAGGGAAAATACTTCTACTCTTTCACTACCGCCTCATCAGCTCGAGCAAGATGTTAATGTTACTCAGGCTTATTGGGATCATAATATGCAACAGCTCACACTTGTCCGACTAACTTTAGAATCTACTGATCAGATGAGTCAATCATCGGATGAGGAATGACAGATCCACACATCAAGGAGGAAGAAGAAGAATGGAGACCTACTTGAGCTCATGAATTTGATGGATGATACTTTGGTTACTCCAGGCATGATACTCACCTTACCAATTTGTTAGTTGGCTCTCTTCCAAGGACTAGAGGCAGAGGGAGGACTAAAGTGGGACGTCCCTAGCTTTTTTGTGTCATTTGGTGGCTTTTTGATTTTTTTACCTTTATGTATCTTTATTTGAGTTTGTGTGTTATGTATTGTATGAGTTGGGCTTTCTTTTAGGCCCTCTTATACAACCTTTCTGTATCTTTTCCGCTTTAATATATTAGTCCTTGGGCTTTTTCTAATATATATATACACACACACACACACACACACACACACACACACACACACACACACACACACACACACATAATTATGATTGGCACTATAATAAATTTAAGCAATGCTGGCACATTTTCTTTTGAATGTGACTAAATATTAAATCTTAATCATGTAGTATTTTAAATTTGACTAATAATAATATCTTAAGAATTTTTTAATGTTGCAAGTGACAAATAGATTTTAACTATAGTCATATAAAAATATAACTAAATAATGATGTTTAGGCATAATTTTAATCACACCATCAATATGCAAATTCTTAAAAAGATGATCTAAATATAAAAATACAACTAAAAAAATTCACTGACTTTTTTTTTTCCCCTTTAAATGACTAATAATATGACTGGTTGTGATTTAAAATTGTTGGAGTGTGAAAGTAACTTTCTTAGCTACAGTTTCTAGGTATTTACACTTTTAAAGATTGATAAATTGTAACTATTGATTGTATGATTAAAAAATTACAATTAATTGTAAAAATTGCTAAATATTCATTTTTAGTCATAATCATACTCCTGTCAAAAAACTATTTTTACTCACTTTTGAAAATTTGATTAGTAGCATAATTTTTACACATTGTAATTGTTGCAGTCTAAGTATTTGTCAAGTGACTTGTAATTTCCTCAAATAAAAATGAACAACCTTCCAGAAAAAAATGTTCACAGTTGAAATATATAAATAATCAACTTTGTTATTTTCACTACCTGCAATTTCATCAATTATTATTTTTTAAAAAGATTTCTTAATGCCCTCTCTAATAAAACTGATTAAAATCAGCTATTTATTACTACTTGACAATTTTTGATGAATCATGAATATAATTGATGTAATGAAAATTTTAGCTATAGAAAATGTTGATTACAAATTTAAATCACACTAATAAATTTAAATTCACCAAAAGTTAAAAACTAAGGGACTTAAAATTCCTAAATAATAATTTAAATAATATTAATTGTAAATAAAAATATTAAAAATAAAAAGAAAAAGAAATGGCTAGTTACCCTGCCAACCATTTGATGGTTCATACTCCATCCGAGAGAAGGCAGGAGAGTGAGCTGGTCCATCTCCCATTCCACCAAAAGCCTCTCTTCCTTCTGCCTTAGCCAAATTATAACTCAGTTGAAAAAGGGAAATTTCTCTTTCAGATATATAATGTTTATTGCTTTGAAATACATAATTTTTACATCACTATTTGATTATTTAATATTTATTGTATTTGTAGTCATTTTTGTTTCAGCGTTGGTTCTACGGTGAGCAGAACTTTAATGAGATTTTTTAAGATTTCTGTGATTATTTTAGCTTATTATATTAGGTCATTTTTCAGTTTTCGTCTTGTTTGGAAATGGGCCATGGGTTACCATTATTACTCTTTACTGTTGAAAAATGGGCCATGGTTTATCTCTTCATTTTTCTTTATCAGTTTTGTTTTTTTGTTTTATTTTTATTTTTTTCTTGGATTTTGGGCCCTTTTGGATGCCCACGGCTGTTGTTTTATAGTGCCTGTTGATTCTTTTATTGTCTCCATTTTCAAACCTTTGCATATACAAATTATGCAAGTTTCAATTTGCCTGTCAAATGCGTTAACTTTTTATTTTATGATTTTCTAAGGGACCATTATTTCAGGTGGTTTTTTCTGCTAAGGACTCATTGAGTTTCTTGAAGTTAGAAATAATAATTTTAAAAAGGGTAAAATGAAATTCATTGTTTGGTTTGGTAGGATATAATTAGGCAATAATATTAATTTTAAGCTTTGGCAATCTTATTCCAATTTGTTCATAATATGTTGTATTGTTCGAAAAATATTATAAGCATAAAGTTTGATGCTTCAACCATGAATCAATCATAGGGATATGAACAGTCTGAATTCAAGCCAAGTCGTGGTTGGGTTGAAATCAAATTGAAATATTTGATTATGGCTCTAAATCAGCTTATGGTTCACTGCATTCGATTTTGAGCCACCCTGTCTTAAAATTAAATTGAGCTCAAAATTAAAACGAGCCGTTTCAAAGGACTATTTGATCCATTATGGCTTAAAATAAATATGATCCAGTTCGAAATGTGCTATTTGACCAATTTCACTATACACACACGTATGCGCGTGCACACTTATAAACACATAAAGAAAAACATACAAACATGATCTGAATTTTTCTTGTTGTGATGGAGCTTCCTTCTTCTTCGGTTGAACCTGACAAAACCTCATTTGTCCACGTTAATCCTCATGGGAAACGACGGTTGTGTTCCCCTTAAGTTATAAGGAGAATCGTGATGGTACAGGTGGCTGTTACTTTATTAAGAATGCAAGCAGGAAAAGTGGGAATACAACATTATTTCTCTCTGAGTCAGAAATTTCAACCCTATATGACAAATTCAAATTTGCTATCATTAGAAAATTTCAGTGGGGACACTCATTTATGGAGGTTATCAAGAAAAGTTTTGATAACCTCAAATTAGCAGGAAAGTGAAAAGTAGAGCTCATGGATGAGAGACATGTTTTGATTCAGTTAACTGTGCCTGAAGACTACACTCAGATTTTCTCAAAAAAATATCATAATATTGTTGGTAAACCTATGAAGCTTTTTAAGTGGTCTCCAAATTTTGACCCAAATCATGAAACCCTCACTGTATCAGTATGGTTTAGTTTACCTTGTCTCAAGTTGCATTTTTTTTACTATCAGGTTCTCTACTCTATTGGGGTCATCCTTGGGGATCCTTTGAACCTAGATCTGCCTACTGTCAACCTAACCAGACCCTCGGTGGCCAGAATACTTGTGAAAATTGATATTACTTCACCTAATTTTACTAAAGTCTGGTTGGGCACAACTCATAATGATTATTGACAACAAATCGTCATGAAGCACAGACCCCCCCATATTGTACCGACTGTAAGATGTTTGGTCATATCCTTGAAAAATGCCACAAGTTTCATCCAAATTTGAAATCTAAGGTTTAAATGAATAAAGATGGGTCTAACTCCACTGCTCTGGACATTTTAGTTTCACCTAGGGAGAATACCCACCAGACAGGAGGTGTCTATTGCTCCTGAGGAACCCCCCATGACACTGTTGTTATTGTTACTGCGAGTGATGTGATGCTGACACCTTCAAACCCCATAGAAAATAATACTGATGGACTATGACCTACAAATGATAGTGTTCAGACTGATAATCAGGAGAGCCTCGTAGCTCCACTTCTTCAGGAAGTTTCCGGTGTAGAGGCAACTCATACTTCACATATACTAGAACCTATTGTGGGTACTATGGTTGGTAATCCTTCTGCTTCAGCTCTACC
>JXCR01142789.1:395209-432700 GCA_002079205.1 Phalaenopsis hybrid cultivar | reverse complement strand
TATATATATATATATATATATATATATTATAAACGCCCAATGACTAATTTTATTGAAATTAAAAAGATACATAGAGGTTGTATGAGAAGACCCAAAAAAGGACCCTACCCATATGATACATTAGACACTAGCATCGTAAAAGGATGAAACATAGATAAAACACAAAAAAAAAACTTATATGAAATAAGCTTCTAGGCACGAGTCGGCTTGGTCTTGCCTCTGCCTCTGGTTCTAGGAGCGGAGACGGCTAACAAATTGTTGAGTGTCATTCCATTACCTGAATTTACTAGAGTATCATCCATTAAGTTCCTAAGCTGGAGTGTGCTTTCATTCTTCTTTTTCTTTCTAGATGTGTAAAACTGTCATTCGTCATCCGAGGACTGACTCATCTGATCGGTGTGGTCAACAGATTGTTGATCATGTAGGAGAGAATGAGCCCCCAACTCCTGACTAGCAGTAACAACATTCTGATTCTGAAGAGATGGTAAACATGTCTCTTCAACACCTAATGCATCCTGGGGATGTGAAGCTTCAATACTGTTCTGATTATCGGGCCCAAGTAAACCATCTGCCAATATATCAGTCGGAAGAACAGAGATAGTATTGTCTCTGGTAGTGGGAGGGGGAGGTGACATCGTGTCAACCGGTGTTTCAATAGTCTGTGGATTGCACTCGGGAGCAGATGAGGGACTTGTATGAGATGGGGCAGATCCAGAAGTTTTTTTACTTGAAGGTTTTAAATTTGAATGCAACTGATAACATTGAGAAGGAGAATGTCCAAACATACGGCAGTGGGTACAATAAAGTGGTATCTATTCAAGTTCTGCTTGCTGCCAAAATCCTTGATGTTGTGTTTCAATCCATATTTCTCCCGGAAAAGGTAAAGTAATATCTTTTTCTATCAAAATTTTGGCTTCTAAAGGCTGAGTTAAATTCATCGTAGGCGTGTCAGTTTTGAGGGGTTTGTTGTACACCATTGCTAAAATGAAGAGAAGCTCTTGATCAAAAAGGTGGATCTTCAAACCTAGAAAGCGCAGCCAAACAGGAATGGTAGGAGGTTCAATACGAGGGTCAAAATCGACCGTCCATTTTAAAACATTCATCACCTGGTTTTCTATTCGAAGAAGTCTTCTCGAAAACAAATGGGTGTGGTCTTCATCATTTGATAATTGAATAAGAATGTGACAACCATCCAATTTACCGATCTTCCAACCCCCTTTCAGCTTCATTTGTTCAAAATTCTTTCGAATTAGCTCAAGTTTAGAGTTTCCATAAAGAAACTTATCAACTAAGAACAATCGGCAGGGCGCAACTAGGGTGGAGATCTCTGCCTCGGGGAGAAAGATTGTAGGTTTGTCGTTTTTACGGGAAGCTTTTTTTAGAAATCCGGTTTCAGTGCCAAGAGCAAAATTGTCGTGGTATCGTTGTGGAAACATATTCGAAAGAGGGGCAGAGACGGGATTATCACTGGCGAGGGTGGAGGCGTAGGAACGCCCTGATGTCATTTCTACATCAAGAAACGTCGATCGGCACAGACGCAGACGCAGAAGCAGCGCACGTCAATCGGAAGACAAGTCGCGATTTCGTCGCAGGGCGCGAATCAGAGTGAAGGAGGAAAAGCCTTGCGTTGCTGGGCGCGAAGGAACGACGATCGCAGAGGAGACGAGTGCGGGCGAGCGAGCGTCAGTGGAGTCATCAACAACTCTGCGAAGACGACGCAGCAGAGTCACGTCTTCTCCGCTGGAATAGACGACGCGCACAGACGCGTGAGGGAACGGAGATTGGGGCAGCAACGACAATCGAAATGCTAGGGTTCGCCATGGGGCGAAACCCTAGCAAAGCGGCGGGATGACGACATCTTGATATCTCTTACTCGCTTGTACTCTAATCATCTATGTTTCACAAAGGAAATCTCATGAGTTCTTTAATTGATGAAGGACAGAAATGGGAGGAGATGGAGTTCTAATTTTGTGGTACTAAAGGGGAATTTGGCAATTTATAGGTAAATAGAGAAGTTTAGGTGTGAATTAGGTAAATATTTTTGTTTGAAGTGTCNTTCTCTCTTACTCGCTTGTACTCTAATCATCTATGTTTCACAAAGGAGATCTCATGAGTTCTTTAATTGATGAAGGAAAGAAATGGGAGGAGATGGAGTTCTAATTTTGTGGTTCTAAAGGGGAATTTGGCACTTTATAGTTAAATAGAGAAATTTAGGTGTGAATTAGGTAAATATTTTTGTTTGAAGTGTTATGCATGTAAGAGCCATGTTTTAAAAATACTAATTTTAAAAATGATGAATTCAAATTCATCCTTTGATTTGATTGCATATAATTAGATATTAATATAATTATTTTTAAGTGATCTTATTCATATGAGTCGTGATTCCTACATATGGGCACAATTTGTTCATCATTATGATGTATTGTTTGATGCTCCAACCATGATTACTCGATAACATTCTATGAACAGTTACTTTCCTAAAGTTAACACAATGGTACAAAGTAGTCAATCATCATTTGTGCTTTTCATCTGCCTTGAACATCATGCAACTAATGATTTATCACTTTCTCTTATGCAGCTTTTGGTTTTAGTCACAATAATATTATTTTTATTGACTAATGTCTTTTGTAAATTTTACCTCATTAGGATTTGAAACGTGGATGAGTTGCCTTGTTTTTAATTCATTGGAGGTATCCAATATTATTTTAATTTATACTTTTCTGTTATAGCATAAATGTCTTAATTAATCAATCTCCATTTGTACCCTCCATCAATCTTTTGACCTTTCAATCAATGCATTAATTGCTTCACAATTAACTAGCTTTTTTTTTTCTTTTAGTCGTTTCAAGATTTTTTTTTTCGAACAAACTTTTTGAGTTTTAAACTTGATATTGATTCAAATTTTGGATGGTTTGGCTCATCATCAATGCAATATTGTAATCTATTCTTTTTTCATTAGTTTCTTTACATATACCATAAAAATCAAAATTGATCAATCACGATTAGTACTAATAATTAAATTTGAACCTTCTACCAAATGAGTTGTTAATTTTGGTCATTCTTGTAGTATGATGTCAAATTAAACAGCGGAAGGGCAATCAGTTTGGTAAAAGCATTCATCAAAACACAAGCTTGTTCAGTAGCTAGATCCTCACTAAAAAATTGAAAATGACAAACTAAAATGATAAAAGTGTTATAAGTATCTCAATCTACAAGACATCAAATAATGTCACTCCATACGCAACGGTCTTTGTAACTGAAGTAATTGTACTACTTGAGATCTGAGTTGTTATTACATTGAATAATGTTCAATGTAACCTCACGCAAACGTAAAATATATTCATTTGTGAATGAAAGAGCTTGATGCACTTGACAAAACTAGACTCCAAGCCCAACAAAATTTTGAAATCTACGGAGCAGAATGTTTAAAACTTTTGATTGCATGGTGCTTCCTTGGATATTCTAAGAAGGAGAATTGATTATGGTTATTAGAGGATCATTCATTCCCCTTCGAAGAATGGCCGATAAGCTTGAGTCTTGAAACCCCCTTTGTCATTAAGAAGATATGTCAAGGATGTGCCTATTAATTCATTGATTTGAATGGCACGAAATTAATGCTACGAACAATTGTTGATACTTGAAAAAATATTACTCATAATGACCAAATTAAAGAAATGCCATACTGAAAATTCCCTTCTAAGATAAGAAAAATCTACTTCATATTAGCATGTGTTTCAGCTTTATTTAAAACTCTCTTCTAACGGAAGAATTCATTTCTAAGTTACGGTAAACGTCTCCTTGTAGACATGGAATATTTTTAAGATTTTATATTTACGAATCCTTGAAAATTTTTATGCAGAATAGTGAGTATTTTAAAAGTTTATATTAAAAGATTGCCAAAAAATACTCTCTAAACATGGTTTTTTTTTTTTTAATTTGTTCGTATTGGTTGATATTGTACCTCATTNGAATCCTTGAAAATTTTTATGCAGAATAGTGAGTATTTTAAAAGTTTATATTAAAAGATTGCCAAAAAATACGCTCTAAACATGGGTTTTTTTTTTTTTAATTTATTCGTATTGGTTGATATTGAACCTCATGTCATGGTATTTAGATAAATATTTGAAATTATTATTTCTAAAGTTACATTTAGCCATAAGAACAAAAGGTAAAAACAACCTTCAAGCAGTATATATAAAAAATAATTCCAAAAGTTCGGCATTTGTCTTCCTGACTTGCCAAAATTTATTAGTCAAGCAAGAGTTTTTAAATATGTAAGCTTTAAACCTATTAGATTGGTAAAGAATAAGTTCCTCCATAACTCAGTTCAGAATTCAAGCGGTTTCTAAAGTTTGTACTCAACATGCCCAAATATGACTGAGTTGCTTATAACTCTTCTCAATCAATAATCAATAAAAACGTCTACAATGAGGGAATCCCCATATCATGAAACTGATAACAAAAACTTTCAAGTCTCAAGCCTTTCCAAATTGATGAGTTTATGTAGCTCAAATCCAAGAGATTTTCTTACTCGTTTGACGGATTTATGATACGATCAAATACCTGATTCTCTCTTAAGAAGTTAGTGTGATCAAGTAACAAGTAGGAAAGTTCCAAGACCTTGAAAGCGAAGAAGAAAGGTTATTTAGTCCAGGAAATATGCTCAAGTATGACCAAGGTGGCATCACTCAATAAGGCATAAGAATGATAGAGTGAGAAAGCCCCCATTTTACCAATTTAATGAAAAAAAATATCGAGCTATAAGCACATTGTTTAACCTTTATTCGATAAATTTTTTGGACTAGCCGACAGATCAAGATAAAGTGAAAGAGATGATCCTCATTAACGAATAAATCAAGCACGAGCGTCTTTGCAAACCAAATATGAGTTGTTCTTGAATACAACAACAACAAAACCTTTATCCCATTAAGTGGGGTCGGCTACATGAATCTTTTTTCTCCATTGCATCTTATTTAGTGTCATATTTTCATCTAATTCTAATAATTTAAGATCATTTTCTATACAATATACCCAAGTCATCCTAGGTCTACCTCTGCCTTTCTTAACATAAGTCAAAAATCTAAAACATCTACCATTCTAATTAGGTGTTTAGGCATGTTTTTATTAATCTCTTGGTATATTTCACTTGTATGGAAGAGGATTGCAAGGTATATTCTTCAAAAGACTAGCATCAGATAGCTTGGCCGCATAAGCTCTGTTTATTGCTATGAAACTAACGAGATGGAAATTTTAAGCTGTTTAGGTTGATTATAAGTAATGATTTGTTCTGTTAATTTTCTTATTTACATTACTATTTTATTCAGGTTTTGGTTTTTTATATATTTTGCATTTTGGACTCTTTTTGGATACCTACTGCTGTTGTTTTGTAGCGCTTTCTATTTCTGCTATGGCTTCTTTTTTCAAACCTTTGCATATTCAATTCAAGCCAGTCTCAATTTACTTGTAATATGTGTGGAAGTCTTTATTTTTTAATTTTATATTAAGACATTGCTCTCATCATTTTTCAGGAATAAAGATTTCAGCTAAGGGAATTATGGGTAAGCCAATATTTCTGCTAAGTTCACATTTTGTTCCTTGAAGTTAGAAACAATAATTTTAAAAATTATAATATTTGCTTGCATAGCACTCAAATCTTTAATATCACATAAAAAATATCATTATAATTTATTTCTTGAATGTGATAAATGTAAATACGAAGGTTTTGGTGTTAGATATACATCCCACTGAATTAGTATGTATTTGCATATCTAGAATCTAATCTTTATTTTTTACATTTATACCGCCTAAATCTTTCAGAACACATAAAAAAATGCCTCATTTCTAAGTTTTAAAAATTGAAATAAAGCTTTTCATGCATCGCAAAGTTGGCATGTATATAAAAATTCAAATTTAGGTGAAGGTGTTAGATACGTAAATACATAGTAATTGAGTGGTATGTATGTAAATCCTCCTCTTTTTTTCATTTATAGTATAATGGTTAGATTAATTAGTTAACCATCATTTGTACTCTCCAGCAATTTTTTGACCATTCGATTAATGAGTTATTTGTTTTGGTCTGCTAACTTTTTTTCATTTAGTCACTTGAAACATTCATTTTCCAACCAATCTATCTTTAACTTTTTGATTTAATATGAATTCAAATGTGGATGGTTTGTCTCATCCTCGAAAAATTATTTCATACGGACACCATATGCATCTCTGCATGCGGCGTTCGTATGCAATAATTTCTCCTCATCCTTAGCACAATTTTGGGATTCAATCCCTAACTCTTTGGTTTTACCCATTTTACCAAATTTGAATGATCAATCTATTTATACCATTTTTATCCATTTTTTCTCACATTTCTAAAATTACATCTTCTAACCCAAGACATTGCTTCTCTTATTATTGCAATTCAACAATTCATGTTGCAGATTTCTAAATTTTGAGTTGGAAAATAAACCGGCTATATATTTAGGGATAATTGCATAGCACCTGAAGCGTTGCTATTTATAAAATTTAGCACTTATGTGATATTTTTTAATTGCCGAATTGATGTATTTACACGTGCCACAATCAAAGCAACGAGAATTTGATAAAAATGAAAAGTATGGGTTGGAGTTTTATCATGAATTTTGTTATTTGAGTGAGAATTTGAGAAATGAATGAAAGAGGGTGCTAGATTATTAAATAACAATGTTTAGGGTGCTATATATGTAATTGCCTATATGATCATCCAAATAAAAAAGGTGTGTTTGCATGCATACTCCCCCATTATTGTGTATTTACATATTTGGCTAATACCTAAACTTTACTTTTTGCACGAACACATTTTTAGTTGGCTCAAGCTCGGCTTGTTTACACTATAATTGTTCCACTTACACATTGATATACATATATTTTGTATTTATGTGTGAAAGATGTATTTTACTTTCTTAAAAATTAAAATGGTGATATTTTTTACATGATATGAAATTTTTTTAGTGATATAAATTTAAAAAATACTAATATTTAGGTGTTAGATATCTGAATGCATAGGAGTAACACATAGGATTTGACCCAACATAGACTTCTACGACCCGAATCTGACTCTCCTTCAACTCGATGAACTGAACCCAATACGAGTAACACATTCAACATTACGTAAGATAATGCTTTTTTTTTTTTTATCAAGCTTGATTTTTGAGGTTAAAGTCAGGTCAAATTTAAGTTATTCATGTCTAGAAATTAATATTTTACTAGAACTAAGCTCAAACTCAATCTAAGTTACTTGGTTTAATTGGAATTCTTCTAAATGTATTCTGGGGCTGAAAAATTGTGGATCCAATTTGATGACCCAAATTTCTCTAGAAACAATTTTTTTTTTGTGAGAATGCGTGTCTAATCAGCCCATCTAGTTATCTTTGCCAAACTTTGAGGCTTCTTTGACTGTAACAGTAGAATTTCATTCTTCCAGCAAGGTTTTTCTTTATAGACAATGTACATACATGCCGCACATTTATTTTGTATTTAATATATAACTCCTAAACTTTTATATTTTCAAGTTCTTTTTTTTTTAATTTTTTTTATTAGGTGTCTAATTCCCCCAATAATAAAAACCTAGTTATGCTTTTGCAGTTTTTTCGATTAGATGAAGATATCACTCTCTTGTGAATCAGATCATGGGAATCATAGATATTTTTCTTATGAGTTCCTCATATTATTGTTTGGCAATTGGCAACAAATTCTCCTGAGCCTTCGTCGACGTCACGAGAACAGTTAAGTGGACTTAATCAAGTAATGTTTTTCAAGAATCCTCTAGTCTCCTATTTAGGCTATAATCCCCTGCTGGTGAGATGTCTAGTTCTCTAAGTCATTGTATGTTAATTTGCTCGTTCTTTTAGTCAACAGTTAGAGGCCGTAGATCAAAAGTGATTTTAACTTTTTAAATAACCGGTTTATACGTATATAAGAGTTGAAAAGTTAATACGTCAAATACATCAAATCAAATCTTAAAATAGTCCAACAAAAATCTAATGGATGAAAACATGACATGAGTATGAAAAGCACTTTAAGAGGTCATGGATCAAAAGTGTTTTTTACTTTTTTTAATGACCAGCTTATAAGCAAATAAGGGTGAAAGTTAACACATCAAATACATCAAATCAAATCTTAAAATAGTCAGTGAAAATCTCATGGAGAAAAACATGATTTATTAGATTTCCCAAAACATGAGACTGAAAAACACTTTAGCCATCAAACATGATTAAAGAAATCAAGGACAATTTCGTTGAAATCGAAAGTAAGAGTTTACACAAACGAAACACAATCAAAACTAGGATTGCATCTCATTGTCTCCCTTCAAATTTTTTTTCTTATAATGAAACTCTACTTTGATTTTATTTCACACGCATCCAAGAAAGAAATAGCACTTTTACGCGTTTTAAGTACTCCCTCTCTCTCTCTCTCACACACACACACACACACACACACCTAAACACACACACACACGCACACCCAAACAGGTTCGCACACGCATATTAATTAAAAATGGCATCCAACTCTCTTGAGTGGTGTAATCTTCTCTGTGGTGTTGTGGCATTCTATCTACTCCTCATTCTCTATGTCCAAAAAGAAGTCTCTCCCTTCAGTTTTAGCCACACACACACACGCACGCACACACGCACGCACGCACGCACACACACGCCCTAACAAGTTCGCACACGCATATTAACTAAAAATGGCATCCAACTCTCTCGGGTGGTGTAATCTTCTCTGTGGTGTTGTGGCATTCTATCTACTCATTCTCTATGTCCAAAAAGAAGTCTCTCCCTTCAGGTTTAGCCATCAGCGTGAGATTATATGAAGCAACAATAAAACTTGTTAAAATGTGGTTATAGGCGTCGGTTCAGTCCTTAGTTTGTTTCATCTCATTTGTTTCCCAGTTTATTTAATCACTTGTGTGCTAAATAAATACTAAAATACTCACTTGAAATTTTAAAATACACAAATAAATATAAAAATATTATGGAAATAACATGCACATTTGATACATATCATGCAACAAGATGTGTTAGATTTAGACGGTTTGTTTTTTGGCGATCGAGAGAGGAAGTGCGTTCGTAAGTTTTGAGCTTGTAAAGAGGAACTCCAAGCGTGATGTAATTGTAAATTTCTATTGGTTTTTAAGTGAAAGTTTTAATTATGGTGTGGATTCGTGGTATTTTTCTCATCCTTTGTTTTTTCATGCTAAATCTTGTTTGTTTTTAAATATTTTTTTACGTTTGTTTTTTTCATGCAAAATCTTGTTTGTGATAAATATAATATATTACTAATCAATTTAAATGTATATTGTTCTAATCTTAAAGTTAATTCATTATTTCTAAACCTCCCATGGGACAAGTTGATTAAAATATAGTTCAAAAAATGGACATATAATAGCTCTATTATATTTAGTTAATAAAAAATTATTATTCTAAATTAATTTTAATTACGAAAAATATAATCCTTAAAATTAATGCATCAAAAAAAAATTTATGTTAAATTGGTATAAATTTTGTAATTTTAATTTGTTGATAAATTCAAAATGATAATATAAAATATATAATAACATAATAAAATATTAAAATGGTTATATATATTTAGTATAATAATATATATAAATTAATTATTTTTTTGAATATTTCATTAAAAATTGACTGCGAGTACTCAACGATTTTTTATTTTTTATTTTTTTAATTTGATCATTTTTTAGAGCACTTTTCCTTACGGAAGTTATTAAGGCAATATTTCTTCCCGTGGGCCCCACCATGCCCGCCGGTTCGTCTCGTTTATATTTCGAGCTCAAAAAGTGTATTCGTGTTCGACTCGTTTGCTTAGTGAGCCGAACATGAGCCATTCACGAACAAAGAGTCGTTTTGACAACCCTAATCACTTAGTCATAAGATGTTAAGGATTTGACAAGATTTCAAATATCATTTGAATTTAATTTAATAATTTTTATTCTATTTTTTTAATTAATACTTTTAATTGATTGTAAATCTTTGTTGCGTTGCAGTGAATTAATTTTTTTTAAATACTAATCACCAAGATATATATAATTAGTATTATTTTGAGTCTAAATGAGCCGAATAAATATTTTTTTGTGTTATTTGTGTTCAGTTCGTTAATTTAGTGAACAAATAGAACACGAACTTCTTAACGAACAGATCAGGAGTTGAGGGACCTACAGCCGGTCCATAGGAGCGGCATGGCAAAATAAGAATCTTCAAAGTCAACTGTTAAAAGGCTGCCACGTACGCAAATTTTGCTTCCCTCATTCATTTTCTGCACATCCTACACGCATTTCTATTTGTTGCTTGCGTGAAGGTAAGCACCGGATTCGGCCGATTATTAAAAATTAACAGAATTAATTATTTCCAAAACTTACAATTAATTGGTTCTGAATGGTTTTTTTTTAGTTTAGCCCAACTGAACGGTTATATTAACAAAATATCTTTTTGTTAATATACACTTGTGATCGAAATACACTAAAAAAACCAATATTGATTTGCACTTTCACAATTTCAAGTCTTTTTGATGTTCATTTGAAACACCTTAAGGAATAGAGCCTAAAACATTAGTGAGTCAAAAGATAGAGAGTGAGAGTGTGTGCCGAGAAAATAATTGATTCTTTTATGATCGACTAATTAATCTCTTAAAGTCTAAACACCACCCCCTATTTATAGGCTATGGGGGTATAAAGTGTATAATGATATGTTTGTCTCTGCTTTTTACTGGGGAGTTGCAAGGTATTTTAGTATAGAAAATAAATGAGCCTATGGCTCGATTACCCTGTCTCTTAGTTGATTGAGATTGGTGGTCCTTAGGTTGGCAAGACTCATTTGACCGACTTTGTTGGGTTGGGATAGTCGATGGGCTCTTGTTGTCTTTCGGCCGTACGTACTTCGCTCGGTCAGCTTGAGTTAATCGGTTTGTTGCTTTGGTTTGACTGTTAACTGTCGACCCTTAAATGAGAAACTCGTGCCTTCAAGATGAGACCAGACTTTCGGGCAGATGGTGAATCGTCGTAATCTGATAGGTAGTTTATCCCTTGACAAGAGATCCATCTAGAGTGTTCATGAAGTATGGTGATGAGTCAATCGAGTGACCACTGAGTTCAATAATGATTTGATCCTCTATAGAGAACAATTCCAATATGGCTCTGGCTGCCTCTTTGCTAGAAGCTCTTATTCATCATGAACCACTACAGTGTGATCCCCACTCAAATCAAGCCAAATTATTTTATAGCTATTATGTCATATGTTGTCTACTATTGGCGGAGGGAGATTCCTTGATCACAGGAACTCTTCTCCTACATGTTCTCCTCCCGAGTGGTTGTATGGTCTTCGGGTCGACCCAAAAATTCCACTTGGTCGACCTTGAGAACAAGAACAAAGACTGCAAGTGTCGGTTCATTTTTAGATCGGCCAAAGATTAGGGGGTTAGAACCATTTGACCGCAGCGGTTTATAAGAAGACAAAATTCATGTCTCCCCAGATTCAATGCTTAGCTTTGGCATCGAAGGGAGGCAACTATTGCAGTTTAATACATTATCGAGGTGATCGTGAACAAATCCTTGAACCCTAATAAGTTTTAAGACATTACTGCAGAGTTTTTGGTGACATCGGATGGTGCTAAAAAGAAGAGAGAAATGGAGAAACTCCCACAACCTAACCAGAAGAAGCCATGCTAGAATGCAATCCGACCGAAGGTTATCGAAGAGACAAGTTAGAAGGAGGAGGTGACCACCCGCCCTGATGCTAAGATCCGAGGTTTGTACTATATTCACTCTATTTCTAATGTTATCATATTAATTCAAAGGGTCTTTAGTGGGGAGTTAATTCTAATCGATTGAAAGCTTAACTTGATGAGTTTAGGTTCTTCGAGGTCTAGTGAAGAAGAAGGCAACTAGACTCCGAGCTACATGAAGTTCGACGTTGAAGAGCCCTCGGAAGAACAACCAGATCAGGAGCATACGACACCGAGCCAAGTGGCCACCGCTATCTTCATTGACCACACTACAAGAGGGGATTCCAATCAGCCCTGACCTAGGGTTTTTGTTGATGTTGCGCCAAAATTTGAGATAACCATAGTTGGCAAGGAGGAGGCATCCGAAGGGGAAGAGGCTCGAGTAGAGCTCGAGGCTATTTTTACTACTTTCGTCGAAGCTCACCACAAGAAAGGCAAGGTCCCAATGGGTGAATCAGGAGCTAAACTTCGCTTGTCATTAGAGAAGAGACAATAGGTGACACAAGCAGTTGGAGCGCCATGCAAAAAGAGCTGTCAAATGTCTCTCACTTTGCACTAATCGACATGTCTAGGGATTCATACCCTAGTGAACCAGGTGCCGACAAGTATACCTCGACCATTCTAGATGTTGTTTGGTCTGAATGTTTTGATAAGAAATTGGAAAACTGCAACCTCATGATCGCTGTTAGGCGGTCAACTGCTGTCAACAGTTGGGTCTTGCAATCACACATCATCTAATTTCCCGCTATCTCAATGCCAAGGAGATTAAATACAAGGCGAAGAAAAAGGACAAGATTGTCAAGGCCTGAGCAAAGGCGGGTGAGGAGCGGTTGGCCGCGATAGACTCTCAAGTGACTGAGGTTGAGGAGGAGCTAGAGAACGCGTCTAAGTGGCTCTTTGCAACGATAACAAAGCTTTATCTGAAAAGGTAGCCACAATGAAGACCCAGAGGAGTTTGCTGATTGTCTGGCAAAATACCTTTGGCTCGACACAAAACTGGAGATCAACTAGTTCATCAAATCATAATATTTAACCCAAAGTACTCTGACTTGGACTAATTCAACAAACTTTTCTCCTCCCCTTCAGTACCTACAACACCGATTGAAAGAAGCGGCAAGTCAAAGTATGAGCAAGCGGTTGACAACTACTCATCAGATACATGATTTGATCGCTCTGATCCTTACACTTAAGAGATTTTGTATAGGTTTTATAATGAAAATATTTTTTTAAAAAAACCGATCGATCAAATGAAATTAAATATGACTTTTGTCTCATTTTTTTACCATTAATTTTTTCATTTTCCACACATTGCCATTTACTGCTTATGCATGTGTGTCGTTCGGTTGCTTACCCTTTAGGAGAGTTTTTTTGGTTAGTTTTGACATATTTTTTTCTTGACTCGAGTCCTAGTCTACCTCGACTCATTTACTCGGTCAAATTGTTGCCTCAAACGGTCTAACCGTTGAGGCCAGCTTCTAAGGGGATTTAATTGATACCCTTTACTGGGTTTGTTGCTATTAGGCAGGGAGCCGCCTCCAGAGCTTCAACATGCTTGAGTTTAGAGACAGGTTTTTTTATGCTTTAGAGTTCAAGGTCAGTTTTATTTCTCTAAACTTCTTGCGTTGTTGTCAGTCATTTTAAGTGTTTGATATCGATTGGACGAATTGCATTGTTATCAATTTTTCGGCATTGATGCCCAGCTCACGTCTAACATTCGTTGAATCTTGGTCGCTTGTTTGGGTCTTCGACTTTGACAAAGTGCCCCCTTTGACAAGCTCATTAAGCAAATATTGTCGTTGTTTTCATAGGGTTAACTGTCAAGACTCAATTCTGAAATAATTTGTTTGGTACTCTTCACAGAGCTTGTTGCTGCTGGGTAGAGAACCACCTCTAGAATTATATCCAACAAAGTTTGGAGCCATGTCTATGATGCGTGAGCATTGCAGACTGTTTCATCATACATTCAATAGATCAGATATCTTGGCGTCATTGTCGGCTTTACTACTTGGGTTCAAGCTCCTTGCGTGTTAGCTAGTTATTGAGGCTTATGAACTCCTAGAGTGATTCATAATTGATTTGCCTAATGATTGATCATAATTGAGTCATTCCTTAAAAACACAAAAGAGTGAAAATAATATCAGGATCTGATTGAATTGCCTAATGACCAATTCATAGTCGAACGGATGCAATCAATATATTTAATTATACTTTTAAAATCATAGTAATTATTTAAAATAAATTCAATANGAGATCTTTGTGTGCATTTAGGTGGTGAACTAAAATAACTTTCACAGGCAATCCCTCTTACGGCTTATGGTTTGGCGTGGGTCCTCTTCCATGTATGGGTTTGGCGTGGGTCCTCTTCCATGTATGGATTTGACGGTATCCTTCAATGTTTGTTATCTTGGAATTTTTTGTTTCTCTGCGAAATTTGTTTCAACAATTGTTGGTTTTGGTTGTTGGTCAAGAGCTCTGAACTTTTTTTTCGGTTAGATTGATGAATTTCTTTGAAACATTGCATGGCATGCATGATTACATGGTGGAAAAACTATTTCCTTTTGTATGCCTTATTCGTACTAGATTTTCGTGAAGCCTACTGTCTGTGCAACTGAGAAATGCTTTGAGAAAATTATTTAACTTCAAAGAGTTTGTTTTAACTGAGAAATGATATTTAACTTCAAAAAGTTTGTTTTAACTGCGTGTGCAACTGAAAAATGCTTTGAGAAAATAATTTTCGTGAACCCTACAGTTAGTGATCATGATCAATAACATGTTGGTATCACCCTCATTGTTTATACGTGAAAGTGCCAAAATTTATACATGGTTAAATTCATTTAAATTCAGGCAAGTATTATAGGTGTGAAAGCTGAGATGAATTCATTTAAATTCAGGTTATATGTGAAAGCTAGGATGAATATTAACAGTTAAATTCATTTCAGTTGCTTTGGGTTTGTATTGGTTTTCTGCTTCTGTTGCATCAATTATATTGTCCATACAGTTCTATTGCAAAAATCATTACTTAACAGGGGCATAACGATCATTTATCTAAAAACAACGACAAATTAGTTGTTATGCATAAGTTCTCACAAACAGTCAACCAGCTTATCAAAACAATTTGTAGATTATCAAATTATCTGGATAATCTGCAAATAAACATATTATAAATAATCAACAGATGCCCCAAACAGACCCTAAGTGTGATAACTGCCAAAAACATTAATATCAATTTTTTTCAAAAGAAAAAAAATTGTAACGATCATTACAACTTCTTAAATAACAACTTATTCTGCAACAAATTCACAGTTACTTCTTCAAATAATTGTAATTTTCCCAAATAGATCTTACATAGGAATTGAACATTACGTATATAAATGACCTTTCTAAAATCTATTTTGATAAATTTTCTTTAAAGTTCTGGATTACAAAATCCTTTCACCTTTTACTTCATCCAAGGCTAACTCTTGTTTGGAACAGGAGTCTTTCTTTCCTGTCGAGGAATATCCCCCTCGTTCCTCGTACTGTCCCCAGGTTTTCCCTCGGACTCTATTCCGATTGAAATAGGTTGAGAGGTGCAGCTAGCTTCCCCTTGAATTTACAATCCTATGAAGGAGGTCCCATTGAGAGTCACCGCTTGTGCTCTACTAATCGTTGGCTTGCCCAACAAATCATTGGAATTTGGGATACTAGGAGTCCAAAGAGGATCCTCCTCGATTTCCTCCGAAAAAATCTAGAATGCAACACCATAAGTTCTTCTCAGTCTGAAACTAACGGTAGTTATAATTATTGGACTAATTCCTCGCCTTTGACATCCCCCTCGACTGATGCAAGCGGATGTGGACAATCTCTGCCTCTTTCTGACGGAGGATGGCCAACTTTTCCCTGCAGTTTCTTCAGAGCCTCACTCTCCACTACAACTTTCTCTCTAGCCACCTCCCGATTGTCAAAGAAAATCCACAATCCCTTAGTCATAATGTATAATGTCAGTACCATCTGGTCTGATCATGCATTCGACAACCTTGGGATCAAGCTAATGAAACAAGTAGAGTCGTCGACCCTCGATCAACGACCCATGAGCTCGGAAGTGTCTGGGCAAAGATTTCGCTCTCTTTATCTTGTATTCCATTGGAAGGAGACAAATCCCCCAATGGCTTTTGCAAGAAGCGATCCAAAGATTCATTTTCCATTTTTTATGTTGTTCTCAAGGCCCAACAACTGAACTTTGGCACCAACAACAAATCGGGCGTAACCGTCTTCAACAATCCTAGCCATAAAAAAGTGATTAAATAATTTGATTGTCGAGGGAATCTTCATCCTCCAAGAAAAAAGGATAAAGCTCATGATAATAACCACCGAGTTTGGGAGAGTCTTAGCAGGGATAACCCTCATACCGGTTGAAAATTGACCGCAACTCCCTGCATAATGGAAGTCGAAGATCCTGTTTGAATTGGTCCTTGTAAAAGAGCAAGTTGACACCAAACAGATCAGTGGCTCGCTCGTGATTGGCAACTGGTCGAAGAAGAGTCGAGGGATCAAGGACGTAGAGATTTTGGATCTCCTTTACATCAGCTGTAGAGAGAAAAAAACTTCAACGACTGGATTCAAGCCAAATATCTCTTGGGAAAATCCATGTGCCATCAGGGAAGGATAAAGGAGATTAAATGAAGTATTAGGAAAGGATGAAGAAGAAAAGACGATAGGGTTACAAGGAAGAAGGAGAAGGGATAACCGATGACATAGACATGACTGTTTATAACATGATCGCTATGTGATGGGAAAATCAAACAGGTTATTCAAGGTAAAAAGTTAATCATGACTGAAAATAAAATTTTTATTTATTTACGTTCAAATTCAGATTACATAAAACCTCTCAAAAAAATATTATGAGAGGAAGAACCTCATCAGTCAATTGCCAACAACTTCACCCAAGATAAACCTCTAACGAAGCAATCTCTCATACAAACTAACCACCTAGCCTAAAACACTCGGCTCTATCGGGCCCTACTTGAACGGGAGGGGTCCCTCTAACGGTCGACAACTTCGAACAAAGGCTCGTCATCTCTTCTCAAACGATGAACATTTCCCTCATAAAAGCTGAAAACTCTTCACGCAAGACAATAATCTCCCCCTTCATTCAATCCATCCTCATCATGATCGTTGCCATCCCTTGATCGTCATTCCCTCAAGCGTGTCCCATAGCACGAACCAATTGCTCCTTTATCTCCGTGAGACAGTGCCCTAAGGAATCAGAAGTTGCGTGGAGTCCCTCAAGCGTCTACTCCTCCCTCACCGAACTGGGAGTGCCTCGATGGTCCAACCACTGTCTCTCGCTGCGAGGCTAGTTACCTTAGCCCTACCTCTAATCCACGACAACTACATCCTCCATAGGATCAACATCAAGATATAATGAAAATCGTTAGGACCTCTATGGATGCATAAAAAAGGGAATAAAAAAAATTAATATTGTTGAATTAGAATCCCATACCAACAATTCAATTCCATTCAGACGTGGTGATAGAGATTGCAGTCTCACCAATTTTTACTTATTCTCCGCTCGTGAGAGGAAGATCGCCCCTCGAAGACTGAGGTGAGAACTCGCCTATAGCCACCGTCTTGACCTTCTCAGCCCGACCTTTTGGTGACTCATAATTGGTTGAAAGAGTGCTTTCATCCCTTTTGCAAGATCTTCCACTGTGATCATGTGCCCATCCAAAGGGACGCTTGATTGACCTTCAAATTGTCCATGACTTGTTCCTGCTGCAACCCCACGAGAGAGTAAGAGGACCTAATGTGATCCTTGTGAGCGTGAACTTTTGATTTTCTCGTTGCTTTTTTCTTGCTTGTTTATCCAATAGGAGTCTCCTTGGTCGGCTTTCGTTTTACGTCTAGCTTTTGGGCCTTAGCTTGAATGCCTCTAAGGGTTCTGAGGAGTGCGCCCCTATCAACGCCAAAGGCTCCCTCATTGGACATCATTATGGGCTCAAGTGGAGGAAAATATATCAGACAAGGCATAAGAAGGAGACATCACGCCCAACAACTACCTCTCCATGATCTAATTTATAATAGCCTAGGTAAGAAAATCCATGAAAGTCTTTTATTAAGCAATTGCATCGCAAAAAAATTGATTTGTGCCTTTATCTTTGCATTAATTAAATATTCTCATATTCTTATTCGCAGAATGACTTTCAAGAAACAAGAAATTGAGGAACTTAATATGTATACGAAAATATGTTAGCATAACCCTCAAGGCAATCCAATGGTCCAGTGAAAGGACGACGAATGGAGGAGATCAATCACAAATGGGGGATTAGCCGATTGGTCGACAATCCCAAGTTAGAAAAGTTCCCCAAAAGCAGACCTAAGAATCGATTCATTTGAAGATATGGTGACCAACCCATAGCAAACCGATCGAACGAAGATGTAACGAGCCCCGAGACAAATCAAGAAATCATTGGCAATCATCGATCGCTAGGTCACATACTGATCCAATGGTCCCACTCGTCATTTAATATATTTGATATATGTAATGTACTAAAAGAATTCCCTCAGAAACTAATGAAAAGAGGGCAACCATATAATTCCAACATTCTTAACCCTGTCTATGAATATGTCATTTTCCAATAAAAGGTCACACTTTCTTCTATTCATTATTGTCTTTCTTCATTCTCTTTCTCTGTGTAATGGTCTATTCTTTAGGCTTGTTTCCCAGACATCCTTGAATTCAACATTTACAATATAAATTGTTTATTTACAAGTTCAATCAATAACAAAAGGATGCAAATTAATCAATATTAGAATTGAGTCATTCTTTAAAAACCCAAATGAGTGAAAATAATATTAGGATTGGACTGAATTGTCTAATGAATAGCTCAGAATTGAATGGATGCAACAATTGATTTAATTCCATTTTTTAAATCATTGTAATTAGTTTAAAATAAATTCAATAAATAAATATATATATATATATATTCAAGTATACCAACACATAGGTGGGCCCACATACTATGATGGGGTTGGCAACATGTAGGTTGGACAAAATGACACCTTGCCTATTTTATCATTATTTAATTAAAAAAATAAAAAGGTAATATATAAGTAAATAGATAATAATACTTTATATTAAACAAAAATATCTTATTTTCTAAAATTGAATATAAAAATGTCAAATTCAACATTTCCCCCCGCGATCTACTCCAATTGATTATTCTACCTGCCACAGTTAATCACGAGAATATGCGCCAACGTATCGCTCGGCTGCTCGCTTTCAAGTGACGGCGAGGGGAAGAAAGAAGCAGCTCGAGGTGGAGGAGCAGAGAAGACTCGTCTCCTCTCTCGTACTTCTCTTCGGAACAAGGCGAAGGGGGGAACCCTAACCCTGACCTAAAACCGGATCATCACTGATCATATCGACCGACTCTTTGGATCCGAGGTGCAATGGCGTCCCAGGAGGCGATCAAGCAGTTTACTGCGCTGATTGACGAAGGTATGGGAATTTTTGTTCGATTTCGTTTNTATATATATATATATATATTTCTATTTTCTTAACTTAATAGTGGGCTCCATGTGAGGGTTGGGAGCAAATAAATTCCAACATATATTTTGAAGCGACTTTTGATGGAATTATAAGTAATAAGTTCATAATGAAATATTTACATATATACCACACAATTCCTATTTATTTACAACTGAACTTCAATTTTTTAACTAGTCATGCTTAACTTTTTAGATGTTAAAATGAAGAAAATTTTGAGGTGATACGAACAATCTGGATCGTACAAATATAAAAAATAAAATTAAGATGTTAGATATATAAATACGACCTTGTTTACTACAGTGCTGGATATATAGTACAGTCTGTAGTGTAGTGCTTTGCGTTTGACAAAATTGTATTTTATATGTTTTCTTAATAAGTTGTGGTGGAAAAGCTACGTTTTACAACCTGACTTGACTAATAGTCCGTTTGGTGCAGCTTATTTGGGTGTTCGACATTTTAAAAACGCCGAACTGCCGTTTGTTTTCTGCGTTGGTGTAGGCGGCCAGGAAACACGCATTCGTAGTTACGATATATTACGAAGGCGTTATGGCCACGGGAATGACCCTGCGTTCCGCGTTCTGTCGCAGTTTATTACTCCTGAGCCTCTTGATCCCGTCTCCGTTCTCGCATTGTTGCCCCAGCTTTGCGATCGAATTCCCATACCCTTTCGTNGAGGTTTTTTAAGATTTCGGTTGAGTGCATGTGCTGCATTAGTTGATCTGCTAAGTTTTTTGGTTGATTGAACTATTTGTGATCTTTTTTCGGGTTGGGTTGGAGCATTTGTTATTTTTGGCGTGGTTTTGGAATTGATGGTTTTGTTTTATGCGGTTTATTCGGCTTTGTGATCTGTTTTGTTTATATTTTGTATGGTGGAATTCTGGTGGGAGGGGTATTGAATACATTAACCGGGAAATGACTTGAACTTCATGTTTGAACATGATTGAGTTTGTTTTCTTCTGCTAGACGAGTACAGAGCATTTGATTCTGGTTATGTGGCGTGTCAGCTGGGTGCCGTGTTAAAGTTGCTTTAAATTGTTATTGTGTGTACTCCACTGGCAAATGGTCTTCTGGAAAGCTATCTGAGTGGATTAGTGGAGCTAAAGCTAGCTAGTGCTTATTTGAGCTGTTAGCATATACCTCATGGAAAGCCTTAGTTGCACTTGAAAGCTTTTGATCTTGCTATTGCGCATTAAATTTGCTTCACACAATTCTGATGAACTGTTCTTAATGGCCAAATTCGTCATCAATTTCTCTTTGTAGTATTAGTGTCCAGTGTCTAAAGAAAGAAGTCAACTAATGAGAGTAATTCTAAAAGTCTAGAACTAGATCAAATTAAATTTGAAGCATAAAAAGCTTGTGCAAGCTCTATTTATGATTGTTAGAGAATAATAACTAAGCTAGTTTTTAACTGCTCAATCTTCTAATTTGGAAATCTAAGGTCATCATTATCTCTGGTACTAAAATGAGAAATTAATCAAATTATAATAATACTTTTAAAATAATAATAAACTATTCATTGGAAAATGATGTGATGTTTGGCTGCTACCATATCCTATATGTGATGGATAAATGTAGGTGATGGAGCAATTTAGTTCATGTGGCATTACTAGGTGGTGTCTCCTAATGATTGTAGTGTTTTTTTAACATCTATATAACGTTTTAGTCATAGTTCTTATTTGTAACATAAAATATTGTCACTTGTGTGTCCATTGAGCTTGAATTAACGTAATCTATTAGTTTGGTTAGATTGCATTGGCTTAACCTTTGGTTTAGTTAGCTCAAAGAAGCCTATTAACAAGGAATTGGGCTAAGGATGGCGGTTAAAGTCAGCTCTTCTAGCTTAATGGAGAGCGTTTTGGATAACTTTATCGTTGTTTTGAATTGATGACATCACTCAATGAAAGTAAAGATTCTGAGGGGCTTTGATAACATTGATTTGAAGAATATAGCACGGAGGAAGAATTAAATTCAAGACAAATGATTAGTGAATGCCTGCTAATGAGGGAAGGCTGACCATAGGGTTCACTCCCCTGAGAGAGAGGGATGGAGGAAGGGAGGGAGGCTACGTGGTTATGGTAATGTAGTAACGAATGCTATTGTAATAAAAATACATGGTACAGAAAAAGCTGTCTTTTTTATCATGTCACGATTTATGTGAAATATAAATACCCATGATATAATAATTCCAATGACTACAGCCACAATAAATGGTATCAAGTAGGACATTAAATATAATTAAACTGACTCAAACAATAGCTAAGACTAATGTATAAAGTAGGCATTTCACAATAAGTAGAGACTGTTAAGAATTCTCTTTGAACTTTTAGCTTAAGATGAATACAATAACTCTTTTTTTATACAAAAGAGCATATTGAAAATATATCTTCTATTTATGCCATTGAAACTATCACAAAAAGATCAAAATGTTTTATGCTTAGAAATGTATTAGCCATTTGCTAAACCCCTCTAATTTCGAAACTACAAGGAATCACACGAAAATCATTATCAAGCCAAATCCATGATGTAGCTGAGCTCTGTATCATGTGTAGTTGGCCCATGAAATGCAACTATCTCTGATTCTCTCATAGTTTATTAGATGACGTGTAACCAACCTGCTGGAGTCTATTTATTTGATTGGAGGGTGATCTATGGGGAAAACCCTTTTATTTCGCCAATTTTTTTCTTTCAGTATATTCTGAAATCATTGGAGATCAATTGATGAACTTTATGACCAAACTTCCATACTCTGTACTCCCATGATGACAGGAGAACAATACTGAAGTGGCCAAGTGTGATTCTCTTAATGAAATGCCCTGTCATTCCCTAAGGAAATGGTACAGTCTACCCAGGTTTTAAGCAATAATGAATTAAATAATTGGTTTGACCTGTGCTGGCAAATTGAAAGGCTTCCATGCTAATTAGGTGCAGAAATTCTTTCGTTGTAAGTATTACATTTCATGACGAGTATCTTGTTCCCTTCAATTGCAGAACATGCATCAGGGATGTCCATCTGATACTATAGTTCGGTTTCTGAAGGCAAGGGATTGGAATGTTCCAAAAGCACATAAGATGGTAGGCTTACCTCCTGTTAACTGTCAATCATTATCCTCTAGATGCATGGTAATCAAAATGTCTTCTTATTTATTTGTTTCTCATTTGCATTGCAGCTGATGGATTGCTTAAATTGGAGATTGCAAAATGAAATTGACAAGATTTTGTCTGTGAGGAGCCCAACACTTTAACTTGATGCCATTAAATACATTTGTTCTGCTGAAGATTTTTTTATTTAATCTTGAAAAATATCTATTAACTACTATTTTCTCCCTTTAACTGAATTATGAAGTTGGCAGCTATTGTCTTATTTGGCAGCAAGTTCTCTTTGAAATTGCACTCATAGGTGTTGCAATGGAAGTTTCTTTAGTTTCAGATATACATATAATAATTATGTTGATAATTAATTTTAAATAAAATAAATAAGAACACAAAAAGGCCAATGACCAAACGAACTTGCATTGCATTCAAAGACTTTTGTCACTTCATTGTACTTTGCATACAAAAATTAGGTCTTATTTTTATAGCTTGAATTTTTAAAATAAAATGTCAAAGATACAAAGAACTCTTTAAAATGAATTTTTGTGGAGAGCAAGAGTGAACAAATATTACCATAATTCTATTAGTAAATTAATTAATTTAAAAAGGTGCCACTGGTTTATGTCAATTTTGTTTAATAATTGCTTATGGCTTATGTTACACGTCTTTTCAGAAACCTATACTTCCAGTTGACTTATATAGAGCAGTGCGAGATTCACAGCTTCTAGGATTATCAGGATACTCCAAGCAGGTATGCATTCTTTTTTGGGACTTTCATTGCTGTTCTTCTATAATAAGGGAGGATGCTTAATCGTTCAGTTCACAGTATCATAAGCGTAATTAAGTTTCTTTGTAAGCTAGCAACAGGCTTTTATTTTCCTTCGTGAGATAAATCTTTAGTGAGATCTAATTTGGAAGGTTTACAATCTTAACTAGAAGCTGGCATTTATCCTTTTTTTATTTTCACTGACTTTTAGGGCCTTCCTATCTTTGCAATTGGTGTTGGACAAAGCTCATTTGATAAAGCATCGGTATGGATTTTACTCTATAAACTGTCTTTAACTTTGTAACTGTTTTTTCTTCCCCACCTCATGTAGAGTTGCCTAACTCTTAACATCTGATGGCTATAATAGCCTGAGCTTCTTTTTGGAAGTTTACTTTTGTCTTGGTGGTTTGTTGGCAATGTAGGATATCTTAGGATTTAGGTTTCACTAATGTAAATTTTTGATGAGTTGCTTGAAGAAATACAAAATTACACTTCACTATATCCAGTTTTCAATTTAAGCACAGATCAATCTCTAAGAATATTTCATTTATTCTAATGATATGTAAAAGTTGTCAGAATTTGAAATTCCATGAGAAATGTGTTAAAAAAAACAAATATTAAAAGTCCACAGCAGTCAGGATCCACAAAGTAAAAATGGGATTCAGTATGTATTAAAAATGTGAACATCACACTGATTGATCACAAAATTGTTTAGAAGAGAAAACTATGATAGAAATCACCAATTAGAAAATCCAGTTCCTTATGTCTGTAAAAGGAATACCATTCCACTGATGTCGTCACAGACCTACAAAATACTAAAAAGTCTAGATCCAATAGCGTACAAATTAGTTTGTGAGGAAGTAGAATATTTTTTCAATAATTCATTGTAAATTGCATTTCTTCGAGGTTCTATTTATGATCTGAAAGGATCCAAAATGAATAGCTTCTTAAAATCTTCCAAGAAAAAGCTTAAAATTGGTATATTTAATTCAATCAATGCCAAATACCAATGTTTCAATATTCCCTTTCAAATCCTTGTCTATGACAGCCACTCACGGTTTCCAGCTATAGTAGTGATCAGAAGAAGAGGCGAATTGATATCGGTTAGCCCAAAAAGACAAAAAAAGACGAAATTTATTGTTGGAATTCAGAATATATCACAACAAGGGTTCATAAAATTGGAAATAAAATAACACAAATACAAACGAGACCCTCGGGCAAGGGCCAAGGTGACAATAGACATGGGGGTGGTTCGAGAGGCTACGATAGCAAGTTAGTGGAGGGCAGGGAAAACCCGGCGTCACTCGGTGGTTGAAAGGGATTGATGGTAGTGAAGGAGGGTGTAAAAGGGCTGATGATAGTGGGTTTAGGCGCATGGAAGACTCGCGGCAGCAGGAAGTGGGCTCGACAACAATCAGGGACAGGTTCGGGAAGGATGGCAGCAGTGGGTTTAGGCATAAGGGAAGGCTGGTGGCAACAGGAAAGAGGGAGTACGACGACGGATTGAGGAGATGACCACCATCTCGGAACAGGATACAACTAGAGTACCATTGTCCTTGGATGCAACCCTAGCAAGTGAGGAAACGTCTGACAGCGGGAACTTTGAAATCAGAAAGAGAAAAACTGAATCGTAAACAATAGTAACATATATTTATCATAGGAGAAAAAGGGGGAGGCGGAAAAGACGACAGTTCTCGCCCATTAGAGTGTCGATCTATCTAGCCTCTTTGCTGGACCAACACAATCATGTTGGACTGGTTGGTCTAGCCCCCTAGCTCGACGTCAGTCTCACGAGATTGGAGGAGCTTCAACTTCATTCATTGAAGCTTTTGGGTCCTCGTAGTTTGGTGTCAAGTCTGCGACATTGAACATAGCAGAAATATTGTAGTCTCTTGTCAGGTAGATCTTGTAAGCGTTATCAGTCAACTTTCAGATTATTTTGAAAGGTCCATTTGCTCGAGGCTTGAGTTTTTTGAATGCTCATGCCAGGAATCTTTCTTTCTTCAATCGAATCCACACTAGGTCCCTTTCTTGAAAAATCACATTCTTTCTGGACTTGTTTGCGTATGCTTGGTATTTGCGGTGATGGTAGCGATTTCCTTCCCGACATCCTCATAGAGCTTCTGATTTTCATGCAATCCTTCTCAGCATCCTCGCTAATTTTTTATGTCGGCAGGAGGGGTACTAATTCAAGTGGAGTGAGCGGGGTGCATCTTGTAGTCCGAATCAACCAGAGCACCATTTGTCCTCGAATACAATCCTAGTGATGGAGGTAACGTCTGGCGGCTGAAACTCTGAAAATAGAAAGAGCAAAATTGAACCCTAAACAATAATGTCATATAGAAATTAGTGGGGGAGGGAGGCGACAGTTTCCGCCCATTAGAGTGTTGGCTGGTTCAGCCTCCCTTACGGACCGACAAAATCATGTTGGACCAGTCGGTCCAACCACCCCAGCTTTGCTTCACAATCTGAGTGTTGCAAAAGTAAAAGTTGTAGAAGAAATGATTGTATAAACAAACTTTGGACACTCATACTTTACAATCCATGCCACAATCGTGTGTATCACATATGGAAGGAATCTAGTAGCAATCAAATGTCTTCTAGTTACAAGAGATGTGAAGTTCATTTGCACTAAACGATAGTGTCGCCTGAGGAAAATAGTGGAAGAAGTCAACTTATCGCTTCATAATGTTGGAGAACGTTAAAACTGTTCTAGCCATAGGAAGTTGAGACTGAAAACCATTTGCCCGACATGATGGTTGAAACTATAAATTATACCTAACAAAGTAATCAAAATATTGAAGAGCATATTTTTTCTTATAGACATTAACATCACAGACATGTTACATTCAAAAGAAAAATTTTAAATGCAAGGTATGAAATAAAATAACGCAACTTAAAATAATGATGTGCTTACCTAGCATTCAAATCCTGCATTTCCAATGAGTGCACACCTTCAAATTTTCATCAAACTTGGCCAGCATAGAAAAAATTAATTTAAATAAATCAAGCATTGATATTTGCCAAGTAAGGGTATAATTGTTGTACTTTTGGTAAAATAATCCATGAATCATCACAAGTTGGTTCGCCATGTTGATATGTGTGATATTTTTGACATCCAACATTAATAATAAACACAATCTTATCATTTATTATTGCTTTCAAATTCAAGACGAGTAGATTTGTCTAGGAATGTGTTAGGCGTAGTTTCACTAGGGAATAGAAAGAGAAAAATCCATGCCATTACTTATAGGTGCATTAAATAAACTTAGATTGGTTGCATTAAAGATTAGATTGATATTAGTGATTTGTAGAATTTCTAATTTATAAGCATTCATCCCAATATGTTATAAGACTTTATATGGTCGCTTGTTTACAATCGTTCAATATGTGGCATGTTTGAAGAGTTGATTCAGTGTTTTTTGCAAAAAATCGCAATGAGACTTATGCATCATTGTCCCAAGTTTAGGCAAGCCTTGCCTCAATTTTTTGAGATGTTTGCCATTTTTCTTTTTACAAAAGCTAAAAAATAATGCCCATATACCCTACCTACTTACTCTCATGCTTCACACACTTGGCAACAAGAAATAAACAAAAAAGATATCTATAATTTTTTTTGTTTAATGTTTTAACCATTAATATAGTAATTATTTTAAAATTTAATTAATTTTTTATTGAATATTGTTGATTAAGAAAAAGAGAAATGATTAAGATTAAAAATGAGTGGGAGAGCATGAATACAACTGAGGATGTGAGGATGTGGGAGAGAACACAATTCTTTATGTTGATAATTTTAATAAAGATATTGAATTGTGAGAGTGATGAGGATTGTTGAATTTAACTTTTTTAATATTGATGGCATGTTTTATTCTTACTTAAGGGGAGGGGTTGTACGAGTGTGTGTGAGAGAGAGAGGCTTATGTTGAACTTGTTTTTGTTGTTATGTTATTATGTTATTTGTGTTTTATTATTTTACTTTAGTGACATTGTTTATGTTAATTTGTTATTTGTACTTACATGATTTGATATATGATGTTAATGTGTTATCATAATACTTCTTTTAAGCATTTTTTTTTTTTTAATTTGTGTCTTATATCTCATTTTATGGACAAAAAATCTCTCAATATCCAATTACACAATTTTAAATATTGGTATGATCTTATCTTTATTGCAATCAATTTCCTAAAATGACATTAAATAGTAAGATTTTGCATTATTTATTATTTTTATATTCTTCATTATTGAGGATATTTTACTTTTTGGGGATAATTACATACAGACCACCCAAAACATTAATATTTGCAAAGTAACCGCCCAGTTAATTTTTTTGAACTACTGAACCGATGTATTTACGGGAGCCACGGTAAAACTATTAAGAATTCGATAAAAATGAAAAATATGGGTTGGGTTTTTACCATGAATTTTGATATTTGAGTGAAAGTTTGAAAAATGGATGAAAGAGGATGATTGATTTGTAAATAACAAGTTTGGGGTGGTCTGCTTGTGATTTCTTCTATTTTTTTATTATTTTGTTCCCTTGTGTGCGTGAGTGGTTGTATATTTGTGTGTGTGTGTATATAGATATAGATATATACTTTTACTAGATAATAATTCAATTAATATATTCATTTTTTTTTCACTTCTTTTTATCAAAGTAGTAGGATCCTTTGAATTTTTTTTAATTGTCGCATGTAACTTTCCATTACCCTTATTACTTATTGTGCTTACCGGCCTATGTGTGTGCGACCCTTTTACACACTTCATACACATGCTATCTAAACCCTTGACTCATCTCTGTTCCTCATCTCTAATTACTATGACTTAAATCTCATTATTGTTTGTTGTCGTGCTTGTAGCAAATGTTGGCTCTATCTTTCCCACTATTGACTTTTCTTCATTACGACCTCACATGTGACTACACATCACTTCATTTTTTAGGACCCACATCGCATCCTCATCAATGATGATATCTCATATTTGTTCTCGTCAATCACAATAGCTATAAGATGCCATATACATCACTAGCCTCTAAAAACAATGAACCTCATTCTCATGTTGTCGCACTTATCATTTCGTCAGACATTACCTATAACTAATCTCCATTGTCGACCAAAAGGCACGTGACCTTTATTGTTTCTAACAAGATTTGTTCATCTATCTATGCTTTCTACCAACGATTGTCATTGTCTTTATTCTTATTATGTATATGCTCTATAAGTACTCTTCATTGATGCTCTCTATTGATGCTCCTTTTTTAAGGATCTTATTTGTAGTTTATCTACCATATATCGTCTTGATGACTTTTTGCATTTGGTGCGCACAATTTCTCGTCCAAATATGTTCTTGCTTTTGTGATGCTTAGAACTTCTAGCCGACAAAGCCATTGACTACTTAAGTTGATATTACTTTCAAACTCATATTTAAATCTTCTATGCTACCTTAAGTTTACAAACGAGTGTTATAGTATCTCAATTATCATGTGTAGTTTTTATTTATTGTGATAATTTGTATGATTGAACATTGCTATATATATTATTATTGAGTATTTTCTCTTTTATTGTTCTCTTCTGTTATATTTTGATACATACATGTTTTTACTCATGACGATTTAGTATAGCTATTGTCTTTTCCAACTATGCCCATTCTATCATGTTATTAGAGTAATAGGATCATTTGATATTTCTTTTTTAACTTTGTTGTGCTTTATTTTGTGTACTAGTGATCTTGCCTACCATTCTTACTATTTTGTATGCTTGTTGAACTCCTATGAATGTCGTTCTAGCCTATGGGTCTTTTTCACTCCCCCCATTAAGGATGTGAATGAGTGGAGCTTGAGTGAGCTCAGGCTTAGCTTGTGTTTGGCTCTTTCGAAATCAGCTCGTGAATAGTGTGTCCATGTTCAGCTCAAAATTAGCTCGCTTAAATTAATTAGAAAAATAGATGTATGGTATTGAATTCGAACCTGTGTCATTCTTAAGTAATAAAAGATGCATAACCACATGATCACACGAGCTATGGTAATTTAAATTTAGATTTAAGTATACATGATTTCCTTATTTCAAACTAAAAAGAGCCGAGCACGATTCAAATATGAGTTACATAATGAGCCGAACATTAGCTTCTCATGAACAACAAACTTTTTTTATAGCCCTACCCCCCATGCACATAATTACAATCTTTTCACTCTCTAGCGGAGACTAAACCAGTGGTTTTTTTCCCTCACTATATAAAGCCCTCCATCGGCGCTCTTTGTTTCTACTTATCATTGACACTATTGATAACTTTGTCAATGATTTTGGATCCTATCCTTGTTTTTTTTTTTTTTGCATGGATATCTGTGTCAACTATTTCAGTCTAATTCACACTATCTTCTTGATATATTGTTCACTTTATTAAGACACAATTTTTAGACAACATAACATTTGCCTATTTATTCAAGCTGATTACTACTTAAAAATTCAGATCAACATCTTCTTTTTTGTCTCGAGTTTGTGGGAGAGNGATACTCCAAGCAGGTATGCATTCTTTTTTGGGACTTTCATTGCTGTTCTTCTATAATAAGGGAGGAAGCTTAATCGTTCAGTTTACAGTATCATAAGCGTAATTAAGTTTCTTTGTAAGCTAGCAACAGGCTTTTATTTTCTTTAGTGAGATCTAATTTGGAAGGTTTACAATCTTAACTAGAAGCTGGCATTTATCCTTCTTTTATTTTCACTGACTTTTAGGGCCTTCCTATCTTTGCAATTGGTGTTGGACAAAGCTCATTCGATAAAGCATCGGTATGGATTTTAGTCTATAAACTGTCTTTAACTTTGTAACTGTTTTTTCTTCCCCACCTCATTTAGAGTTGCCTAACCCTTAACATCTGATGGCTATAATAGCCTGAGCTTCTTTTTTGAAGTTTACTTTTGTCTTGGTGGTTTGTTGGTAATGTAGGATATCTTAGGATTTAGGTTTCACTAATGTAAATTTTTTATGAATTGCTTGAAGAAATTCAAAATTACACTTCNTCATGCTATGGTGGTTGTCATAAATTTGAAATTGATTGCCATCAAATCATTTTCAGAGTGAATAAATTGGAAAGGAATGTAGTTATTAATTACTTATATGATATTATGGTAAGTGTTATTTACAAAATTTTAATATTTGGGGAATATGTTATTGTTTTTTATGAAAAATGAAATTAAAAATTTTTTGGTTGGTATGAAATTCATCACTTTGTATCAAGTGTGAAGGTTGAAGGAGAAAAATTGTGCCTAATCGATCCATTTCAATGTTAATATAATCCATCTTCTCTAGTAGTTCTTTTTTTTTTCTTTTTTCTTTTTTTTGTGTACAAATCAAAGAGACTCTCTCTCTTCGTTTTTCTATCATCACGTTCTTCACATATCAAGCTATCATCTTCCTTGGCATGCATCAAGAGGCCTCCACAATATTTAAGGCATAAATGAGTGGTGCAACTATGTTGAAATTATTAAAAATACGTTTGATGGAGAGTTGAGTAATATTAAAAGTAGTTTTAAATTGATTGGATTATTTTCAATTATACTTGGATTACTTCAAGAATCAACATTGAATCCTTTTTTTATTTATTTATTATAGAGATGTGTATAAGTTAATTCAAAGTGAGGCATCTTGATGTATACTTTTTTGAATATTGTTTTGATGGATGATTCAACCACTAAGACAAGTGAAAAGTCAAAACTAATGGAGAAAAAAATTCCGAAGTCAAGGGATTCCATTTATTCAAACAGATATTGAGCATATAATCTATAATTTTAGTAGGCATAATAGTAACAATTATCAATCAATATCATTAGTAGATAAACTGGTACTTATTAGGTGTGATGGGATTCGAGTACCTTGGATCAATTATGCAGAAGAATTGGGACAGCTTAGAATTTAAATTTTAGAATTACGATTGGGTGGCTAAAACAGTGAAGTTTCTTGGAAGTATCATGTGATAAGAGAATACCATAGAGATTTGTGAGTTTAGTTCCATGAAACTGCAATTAGGTCAGTGCTATCTATAAGTGTTCAAGTGTTGAGATATAATAAAATATTTTATAAGTTAGGTGTAGCAAAAGAAGAATGTTAGATTGATGATGGGACAAAATTTGGAAAAATATATTAAGAAATGATTGTTTTATAGGAACTGTTGAATTGATTAAATATTAGGCATTTAAAACTAAACTTAGGTGGTTTAGCACCTTCATTGAAAGGTGGAAACTGCACTAATTAAACAACCTGATAAAATTTGTTTAAAGGATTAGAAAGAGGCAGAAGTTCTAAATTGATCTAAGAAGCATTTATTTAATATCTCAGGCAGCACTTAATAATGGTGCATGAAAATTAGGATTTATGAAGCTAACCTCAAAAACTTGGGATAAATGATAATGATTTATCACAAATGTATTTTAGCTGTATAACTAGGTTTGATTCGTTTTGGTGACCGGTACCTTTATAACATTTTTTTTTTCTCTTCTTCTAAACTGTCATTTTATTTCCATTTTAGGTTCATTGCTATGTGCAATCACACATCCAGATCAATGAATACCGAGATCGTGTGATTTTGGTGAGTATCTCTTTGTGTTTATCTTTGAAATTGGTCCAGATGCTCCAATCATCTGTTTATTTTTATGTCGATCTCTTGCAGCCTAATGCCACAAAGAAGCATGGGAGGCATATTGGAACTTGCATGAAAATTTTGGATATGACTGGTCTGAAACTTTCGGCATTGAGCCAAATTAAGGTTTTGAGATAGTTTTTCACATTTTTTGCGAACCATACATATCTTGTCCATGTTTGTCAATTTAAATAAATATGTAATAATTATTAACTTCATGCATTTTTTATGTGTGTATCAGTATATTCTTTTTTATAGTGCTTGCTTGGCAAGCCTGTAATGAGCAGAAATCTTTACATATCTAAACATCTAAAATATTGATATTTAGATTTATAAGACTTTGGTGTCGTAACCTCTGCATGAGGTGTATTTATCTTTTCAAAAGTTAGTAATTGTGGTATTTTTTGACGTGATATCAAAGTTTTGAGTGTTATGTATCTACAATAAAGTTTAGGTGTTTGATATGTAAATACACAAGAATTGTGTGGAATGCATGTAAATGCCCCTATTTTTTAGGCGATTTTCATGCATATCGCATTATTCTTTTACTAATAACACTTTAGTATACTATCAAATCAAAATGTGTGTGAAAGTTATGCTTCGCTTTAGAAAAATAATGTTAGGGCTTTCTTGTGTGAAATTTAGTGTTTTGGTGTGATATTAAGTAAATATTAAAGTTTAGCTGTTAAATATGTAAATGCATAAAAAATATGTTGTGTATGCAAAATCCATTATTGATCTAAATATTTACTGCTTTTGCATATCCTACATCTGCAATCTTTATCTAATTTTTTTTCTTCTTTTGATGTGATTTAGTTAATGACCATCATATCAACAGTTGATGACCTGAACTACCCAGAGAAGACGGATACCTATTACATCGTCAATGCTCCATATGTATTTTCATCGTGCTGGAAGGTAGATCTGCAATTATGAAATTCATTAAATTTATTCGTAAGCTCTAATAATCAAACTTTGAGCAGCAGTTTCCGAACCTTTATGTATGTTTTCTTCAATTAGCAACACTGCTTTTTATTTATTTATTACTTGAATCGGTTTTTCCCTAACTTCGTCGTTATAAGGCTACGTCAATTATAATATTTGCAAATGTTTTTGCAGGTTGTAAAACCTCTTTTGCAAGAACGGACAAGAAAAAAGGTACAAGTATTGCAAGGCTGTGGTAGGGACGAGTTATTGAAGGTATGAAATTCAAACTTTGTTCTGGTCCAAACATTTTGCAGTGCATTCTAAATCTAACCTAAGATTGACTTTTGTCCACCATGTAGTACAAATCAATGAGATGTAATTTTTAGTGGCACGCAAGTGAAAGAAGCACTCTGACACTTTAAAACTGGAAAAAATTATTCCATACGGATCGCGTGCGGTGTCCGATCCGGACTGTATTTACGGTCCGGATGTATTTCGGTGGGCCCCACCTAAATTTTTTTTTTTTTAAAACGGAAATAATCCTGAATCTACGGTCAGGATCGGACACCGCATACAGAGATGCATGCAGTGTCCGTATGCAATAATTTCTCTTAAAACTGAGCTGTTTTATGTGCTTTAATAACCAAATTCAGTATTTTAAATTAACTATCAAACTTCATGTGTTAGATATGTAAATTACATAAGAATTGTGTTATGTATGAAAATTTTCCAATTTTCTATTATTACAAGTTCCGAACCAAAATTTTGTCAGGATATACTAATCTAATCTGCTTGTGTTTATTATTATTATTTCTTTTATCGTGTATAGATTATGGATTACTCTTCGCTCCCACACTTCTGTCGAAGAGAAGGCTCGGGTTCAGGGTCTTCGCGATACTCGGTATCGGCCGACTCCGACAGTTGCTTCTCCTTAGACCATCCCTTCCACCAACAACTATACAATTACATCAAGCAGCAGGCGCGCGGCCATCTGCCCGCCCAACCACCCGCCAAACAGGGCTCGTTCCATGTAAGTCTCCCAGACCCCGACCCGGATGGCGTAAAGATTGCGGAAACCATCGAGTCCGAGTTAATCAAATTGGAGGACCAGAAAACGGCTGACAATGCGAGTAAGCTCTCTAATTCCATTAATGGCCTCAAAATTTACAGCGAATAAATGATTCGTGTATTTATAGTAATTGCCTCTATTACACCTTAAAATGCATCAAATTATGCTTTTATTACTTTTATATCCTGCTGCACTCCACAAAGAAGTTTGGTAAAAATATGATTCTATCAGATGACTGGGTAGGCTGAGGATTTGTGGGGGTGAATTTGAGGTTTCTTAATAGTTCTCAGCTGTAGACATACGAGGGGAGGGGGATGTAAATGATTTCATGTTGTTGTAATTTAGTTATTACATGATATAATGTAAGAACTTATGGTATTATGATTCAAATAATATTAGTTGGTTCTCTCCTTTTTTTTATTTTTTTCTCAATATATTAATGAAGTTTTTATGATTGATGGCTTTTAAAAGATTTCTGATCGAATTTAATTGAACAAAAACTTGGAAAAAAAGCTTTACTTACATGCATACCATTTATTTCCTATGTATTTACATATCTAGCACCCAAACTTCAACTTTTACGTATGCCACATTAACTTATGCATTACAAGATATATTTGATTTTTTTAAAAAAATTAAATTTAGTGTCTTTTTTTTTTTTTTGTTATATAAAAGATTTGAGTGACACAAATGTAAAAAAAAAAATGAATTTGGGCTTTTACATAAATACAACGCTTGTGTATTTACATATCTAGCAAAAATTTTACTTTTTTTTTACATTTATATCCACCCAAAATCTTTCACATCACGTAAAAAATGCGGCATTTTAACTACTAAAAAGTGGCATGTATGTAAAAAAATTAAAGTTCAGGTGTTAGATACATAAATACATAAGAATTCAGTGGTATGTATGTAAATGCCCCAAAAAATGAATAATGAAGGCGCAGATCTAGAAATAATTCATGATTATTCAAAAAGTTCTGATCACTTCAGTAGTACAAAAATAACAGTAATAGAATATCTGTAGCCAATCCTGCATTCAATAAAAGTAATATAAATGTACACAGCGAATAGGATTTATACAACAAATAAGTGGCATTATGACCCCTTAAACCCCAAACATCATAAGAAAACAAGCAAAAACACAATTGTCTAAAGCCTGGGAACAAAGAAGAACATGTCATGAAGCCTATCATTTGTAGGAGAGTTACCTCCATAAACCAATAGTCCTTTCTCCCCTCCAATCTCCGCGACGGAGAAGGCACACCAACCTCGCCGACCTGGACTTTCGCCGCCATCAAAAACCCTAATCCAAGCACAAGTTTCGGTGTCAAGTCCATATACCTCTCCGGCAAACTTTCCGGCACCAAGATGCCCCAAGTCACTGGGATCAATTTCTCCCCCATGAATAAAAACATACTTCCCAATACTAACGATCGAAAACACACTCCTTGGGCTCGGTTTTTCGTCGCCCCTAGTTTCGATTATCGACCATTCTTTGCTCGTGAGATCGAATGAGTGCACATCATCAAGCTCTTCGCCTGAGAATCCATACACAACCCACACCTTCCCCGAACATACGACCAGCCCCGGACCACCTCGAGGCCGACACCTCTCCCCCGGCGATGGGAATTGTATCCATTCATGACCCTCAGTGTCATATGCCCATAGATCATTAAGCCGGCCAGCATTTCCACATCCGCCAAAGATGTAAATGCGGCGGTTGTCGGCGGTCATCGAATGGTAGCTGCGGTGGGGAGGACCCATTTCGTTCGAGGACAGCAATGACCATTCATTCGTGCGAGTGTTGAATGAGAGGAGCTCATTGAGCTCCTTGTGATCTGCATCACGGCCGCCAAAGACATAGATGATGTTGGCAATAGCAGTCATTGTGACGCCCACTCGAGGCAAAGGGATGTCGCCGGAAACCTTGGGGTTGGACCAGACATGTTGGCCGAGGTCGAATACGTGGAGCTTGTTATCGACGGGTACACGAGGTGTGATCTCACCCCCGAAGACATATGCTTTGTTTCCAACTACAGCAACGGCATGGGAGCTTCTTGCGCCGGGTGACTCTCCTTTCTGCTCTAGCTGTTCAACAAATAGAAGAGGTAGATGATCCAACTTTTATCTTAAAAACCTTTACCGTGCTGGTTAAGCATGTAAGGAACTTATTTTCCAGCATTACAGCGTTTCAAATCCATGGGAAATAAGTAAATTGTTGGGAGTCATATCTGAATCAACTTAGGGTTAGAGTGGGTGACTGCGGCTTTTTTAACAGATNGTGTCGAATGAGAGGAGCTCATTGAGCTCCTTGTGATCTGCATCACGGCCGCCAAAGACATAGATGATGTTGCCAACAGCAGTCATCGTGATGCCCACTCGAGGCAGCGGGATGTCGCCGGAAACCTCGGGGCTGGACCAGACATGCTGGCCGAGGTCGAATACGTGGAGCTTGTTATCGACGGGGACGCGAGGTGTGATCTCGCCCCCAAAGACATATGCTTTGTTTCCAACTACAGCAATGGCATGGGAGCTTCTTGCGCCGGGTGACTCTCCTTTCTGCTCTAGCTGTTCAACAAATAGAAGAGGTAGCTGATCCAACTTTTATCTTAAAAACCTTTACCGTGCTGGTTAAGCATGTAAGGAATTTATTTTCCAGCATTACAGCGTTTCAAATCCATGGGAAATATGTAAATTGTTGGGAGGAAGATTGGTAAAATACTTTGGATTAATGTTAAGAAATTTGCAGGGATGCCACAACAATAATAAAGTTGGTGGCAGCTTGAGCTGTATATTAGAGAAAACTGGTGATAAAAGCGAAGCAGAATGAAGAGCAGGTTTTGGAGGTTGGGAGAAACCGAAGAGAGAATAATTACAAGGGGTGTTTACGTAAATACCACACAAAGTCCATTATGTATTTACATACCTAATACCTAAACATTCATGTTGCATGCCACTCAAATCATTAAAAATACACCTTTTCATGTCCAAGTTTATGGTATCAAGGTATTATAAGAGTAAATAAATATCAAACCTTGGGTGTTAGACATGTAAGTACATAAAAAATGTGAGGTATGGACGTAAATTTCCATGATCACCATACACATATCAGATTATCTACAAGAAGTTAAAAAAATTATAAAAAAATATAAAATTAATAATCAAAATTATCCCAATAATTTATGGACTATGTTCATTTTAATATCAATATTTTTAATGTATTCAATTTAGTTACTCTAACCAATCATATCTGAATCAACTTAGGGTTAGATTGGGTGACTGCGGCTTTTTTAACAGATACAAAAGAAAAATCAACTTCTTTAAAAAACATAGAAATTATAAATATATATATTTTTTTATCAAAAACAATAGATAACAGAAATTTCTGGTGAACAAATTGGAAAAAAATAGCTTCACACCATAGAAATTTCTAGAAAATAGTTCCCCAAACGAAACTGTGGTGACGCTCTGAAACACTTAGTATATAGAAAGCTATCCTAAATAGACCCCTAATCCTATCTATGATTTTCTCATTTGCTTAGATGGAAATTGGTAGAAGGGAGCTCTTCATGAGGACGTCTTTACATATTAATTTGAGTTAGCATTAAACTGAGATTGATCCTAAAAATGTCTAATGAAAAGCTTTTATATATATATATATATATATATATATATATATATATATATATATATATATATATATATATATA
>JXCR01142789.1:363813-394329 GCA_002079205.1 Phalaenopsis hybrid cultivar | reverse complement strand
TATATATATATGTATGTATGTATGTATGTATGTATGTATATATATATGTATGTATGTATGTATATGGTCGTGTCCTACTGATTGGCGGGGTTCACTATAAGTCCCCTCAGGTCACAAGTTCGATCCCCCGTGGCACGACGTTCTTGAATATTAGGGACATGGCGCGAACTCTTCCGCAGACCATTCCTTTATATATATATAAAGAGTAATATTTTAAAAAAATTTATATGAATACAACGCTACTAAAATTTGTAATCAATTAAAATTATTAATAAAAAAAATTGAATAAAATATATTTAAATAATATAAATAATATTTTAATATAAATAATAAGATTTAAATCTCACCTCAGGTCCCCAACCCTCACCATTCCATGGATGTCGGATAAGAGTTGTCAAAAAGACTCTTTATTCGCGAACAACTCATGTTCAGCTAGCTAAACTAACGAGCCGAACACACATTTTTCGTGTTCAAAATAAAAACGAGTCGAACATGAACAGTGAAATTTTTTAACGAGCCAAACATAAGCTAAGCTTGGTCCCGCTCCTGTTCGGCTCCTTTGCACCCCTACATTCGAGATTGTAATTATGTCTAAATGGAATAGCAGGATATAAAACAATTGAATTATTAATGTATCTCTTACCAACCAGTTCAGGATAAAAAATCTTCTTACATTTTATAAATAATAAATTCTTCATTTATAACACCGCACTGACACTAATATTTCTGTTTCATGGGACGAAGAACGACACTCAAATAAAAATAAAAATAAAAATAAAAATAAATAAATAAATAAATGGAGCAGTAACGCTCTTCCAGGGGACCTGTATTATTTTAGCTATATTANATCATCTGTTGGAGGGCACTTATGTCATTTGATAAGGCAACATTGTTGATCAAAGGGGTTGATCGCATGGAGGGGGGTTGCATCTCACCAATAATGACCAATTCCATATCTCAAAGATGCGAAAGTCACATTGGTACGGATCATGTCAGTAGTGGTGTATAGACTCCACCTGAGAGTTAAAGACATTTGAGACTGCCTCCATAAGGCCCAAAATCTTAAGGATTAGAAATAAAGCCTATAGTTCAATTCAGTGACAAGTTTAATATGTAAAAATTGGGTTCAAATTTTCTAATTATGGGATAAGCACTAACCACTCTCGCTTTTCATTTCTTGTATATGTTTGGTGGAAAATACTTGGGTTATATATGCCAAGACAGAACTACCTTCTTTGAAATCAGGATTAATTTTATGTGAATTAGCAATAGATTAATATATTATTATGTATAACTATTTGATTTCAAGCGAGTTTTCAACTTATGAAAATGATCTACAAAAAGATTAATATGAAACATTAAATGCTTTCATATGAAATATGTCATTGATTCAATTTTTTATCTAAAATATAAATTATAAATGCTAGTGGCTTTAGAACATGGAATAAAATCGAGTATTTTAGAAAATTTATTTGACTATTGGGATGGTAGAGCCTTGATTTCATATTGTTGTCGCCTTATAATGCCCTATTGCAAAGTATATTCTTGTACCTCTCTAAATCATGGTTAAAAGGTAAGGGGTTATGCCCAGAACTTGGATTCATAGTTATGGCTAGTTGGCAAGTCAAGCATTAGCTAGTAACTCTAACATCATCACACTTGGTAGAAGCCGGTAAGTCTTATCATCTAGGATATTGGTGGTGTTGTCACGTTTAACTTGTGTAGCTTTTCCACTTGAATATAATTCCCATATGAAAACTTCATAAAGAGATGCATAGGGTGAGTAATCATAACTTCTATAAAGACACCCCCCTTGTATAAAGAAGGTGGAGGGGATTGGATGTTGAGTGTGTCTTTAAAATTGTTGTAGATTATGTAGAAGTTTGAAAAGAGGTTGCAGTACTTGACTGAGTTGACTCATCAGTTGCGAGCACAAATGAGCACTCTCTGAGGGTGCGGGATGCTAGCAGAGTCCAATCAACGGGCTCTGAGATTAACTATGTATTCTAGCGCTAATATTATTTTCTTGGCATCTTTAGAAGAATCAACAGGCTTTGAAGAAAATTACATGGAGTACTCCTAATAACATAAAAAGTGTAATTTATGCTTGATTAATGAAAGAAATTTACATGGAGTACTCCTAATAAATGAAAGAATTCTTTTGTATGATATCAATGTTATCCACAATAATAAGGATCATATCTATGTGTTTTGTGTTTTAGCGCTAACATTATTTCCTTGACATCTTTATAAGAATAATCATTTATAACAATTCACCCTCCAATTTAGTCCAATCTTGATATTCAAAATCTTCTTTAATACATTCCTTTTTTTTTCTTATTCTCATATCAATTAATTATTGATTCAGTATAATTTAAAATAAAATAAAAAATTAATAACATAACTAAAGAATCCGCTATAATTCAATTAGATTTTAAATTCTTTGATGCTTCATTTTCGTTTTGTTTTTTCTATTGAATGATTGTAACACAAAAGTTGCTTCTAATTTAATAGCTCGATTAATTTTAGCTTTGATATATTTGTTTTTCATCTCTCAAACAAATTTATCTACCTTCAATTTCAAATTCTTCACTATTTTTTTGATCTATTCACTTATCACCGGATGCTAAAGCATCAACACAAAAAAAAACCAATTCCTTCATCACCAATTTTTCTATCTTTGATACTGTAGATATCTGTCTTTTAATTCTTATTGAATGCAATATAAACTAACATGCTCAACCCTTTCGTAGCCAATTGGTTCTTTTTTACACGCACTTGATTGCAGATGCACTGATTACGTTCACATTTGAATGTTGAACAAGTAAGCCTAAGAAATTTGACCGCAACTGCTTAAGATGTACAATCTTCATTGCGCCCATCCCTTTTTTTTATTAGTATGAAAAAATGATTAATATATAGAAATTTAAGAAGCTTAAATATAAACGTTTAATTATAAAATTATAAGTGTATACATATTTATCTGAAAGCTATTGAAATTTTTTTAATTTGATCATTATCATTTACATAATCCACCAAATGACAAGCCTATTCATGCAATATGTATATAAACTAGTTTTGATTTGCTAATCTACACGGTAGTTTTGTCTTAATGAAATTAAGGATTTATGTAATATGTTGATGCGTAGACAACTTAAACTCATATGAGAAAGTAATTTCATCTCATTATGAACAACTTCCTTTCCGTATTTCTTTTTTTTTCCTTATCAATAGTCTATATACAAATTATATTCCTGGAGCATCACGTTCAACCATCCTCAATATTTTTATCAAGGAATTTTTTCAAAATAATTTACTCATTTGTTTCCTTTGTGCTTTTTTGCTCATCAACCTTTTTTTCATGCTTCAGGACCCCGAGTTCATCCATTAAATGAAATAAAAAACTTCTATCTATGACTTTTTTATGAAAACTAATAAATCAAAATGTTGTATATTAGAAAATTTGATTTCAGACAGCATAATTAGAGGAGATCTATTTACATGATCTTTTCTATACTGGAGCTATTCCTAATCTAAAGAGATAGGAGTGTGTATAAATATGTAATATATATTTTTAGTTAGGAATAAAAAAAGAGGAAGTTTCCCCTCACATGGTATCAGAGCCTCATCAAATAGTTCTCATCTTCGTCGTTCGTCTTCAAAGTTAGCCTCGTTCATCTTCGGCTTCATTCGGGTCATCTTGATCGCTATATTTCGACGTTGTCTACACCCTTGCATCATACGGTGTCGTCTTCGATTTTGTTTGTTCATTTTTGGTTTCTCCAGACTTTGACATCATGTTCGTTTTCACATCAAAGGTGTATTCGACTTAATCCAGTGTCGTTTACATTAGCTTTGTCGCTATGCAATATCATATGTGATTCATCTGTATCCAACATCGAACTCATTGCTCTGCATCAACAGGATTAGGACATCGACGAAGCCCTAATATGCTTTGGCCGCTCTGTCTACTTCAATCTTTAGTAGTTTTCAATCTGAGCCGTCTGCTTAGGTCGATTTTGTTCGGCTAGTTCATTTGGTTTAGCCGATTTAGTTGTTTTTTTTTTCTCTTTTCTAGGCAATTGTTGAACAGTTATTTATCTCCTAGTGCTTTGAGTGTTACTTCAGCTCGTCTTTCAGCACTAAATGACATCATTTATGGCTCACGAACAAAAACATTTTGTGATAGGTTTGGTTTCATTAGTGGGTAAGATTACAAATGAAAAATTAAATGACAATTTTTTTTATTGGAATAAAACTATGAGACTACCTAAGAAGTATCTCTTAAGAGAATCACCTCATTGATAATCCTCCGACTCAAGACGGATCTGAATTCTTTTGAGTGGATAAGGCTTTATACCTAGCTTTTGATACGAAACTCCATCAAACTAAATCGGTCTAGTCATATCACTTATTGTGAACGTGTTAAACATATAATGGAGGAATTGACATTTTTGTTTTCTGGGAGAGAATATTTCTTGTATTTTTTATGTATGCAAAGAGTTTTATCGCGTTGAACAATAGAATCGATCACTTAACATTTATCAAATGCACTTTAAACATGTTTCTGAAGAATTGAATGCCTTATTGCCCTTCAGTACCAATGTCCAAATTCAACAAGCTCAAAGATAACAAATCACTGATATGAGTTTTCTAGTTGGCATCAAGTCTCAGTATAAATTTGTCAAATCACATATCTTATTTGATCATGAATCCACTACTCTGAGGGAAACCTATACTAGATTATTGCATATTATTCCGAGTTCTTAGGTCTCATCCATACAACAACTGTCATACTAGTCAGAAAATACAAAGATTAGTAAACCTAAGTCTCAGGACAATTGCAGAAGTGGAACTCCGAATTCTGCAAATAAAGGTCGAATGTAGTATATTGTTATTGTCATGAATCTGGTCATACGAAGAAAAAGTGCCATTAGTTGCACAAAAGAACCAAAATGGTTCTAAATCACAGTTATTTTACGTTGTCGTTACTGCTAAGGCCTATCAGATTTACACTCTTGATCTCTATAGATGAATATGCTGAGTTCATTAAATTTCAAGAAGCATACAAGAAATCACTTTATAAATGCCCTTGTTGAGTCAAGTAACAATGATACTGGACTTTATTTCTCTTCCACATAATGGATCATTAATTATGGTGCTAAAGCTCACATGAAAAATAATCCAAAACTATTTTCAATCTTGCATAAGCACTTTTCGTTCGTCACTTTAGCAGATGGATCTACCTTTAATGTTTTTGGTTCTGGCATCATCAATATTACACCCACATCAATTTTACATTGTCGTTACTACTAACTTATTTCCCCAGTTTACCTTAATTCGCTTTTAATTTTATTTATGTTAGCAAAATTACACATGCTCGTAATTGTTGTATTTTATTTTTTTCCTGATCGTTGTCTATTTCAGGATCTTATGATGAGGAAAATTATGGGTAAAGGATGAGAATTGATAGGGCTATACATTTTGGATAATGAGGTATCTAGTCCCGTAGCCTAATCTAGTACCTTACCTCCATTTGAGATTCATTTTTTATTAGGACATCCGTTGCTATCAATGCTAAAAAAAGTTTACCCTTAGTTTTAACATTTATCATCTTTAGATTGTGCGTCGTGTCAATTTGTTAAATAACATCTTTTGTATTTTATTCCCGGAGTTAATAAAAGAGTTAGTCACAACTTTGAGTGGTTCATTTTGATTTTTGGGGACCTTGTCTTATTTTATCGAATGAATTTTGATATTATCACTTTTGTGGATGATTTTTCTCGTATAACTTGGCTTTAGTTTATGAAATTTAAACATATTTAATATTTTTGTGTCGAAATTAAAACTCAATTTAATGTTTCAGTTAAGATTCTAAGAAGTGATAATGTCAAAGAATATTTTTATTTACTCTTTTAGACTTACATTACAAAAGGGGATGCCTTACCGACCATTCTATATTAATAATCCATTCCAAAATTGAGCAGCTAAAAGGAAAAATAGATATATTTTTGTGACGGCCAGATTTCTTTTTTTTCAAACGAATGTATTTAAACAGTTATTAATTGATGCAATCTTTATTGATTCTTTTTTAATCAATCAAATGTTTTCTACTATTCTACAAAACCAGACACCCTACCAAATTTTATGTCCAACCAACTATCTTTTCGATTGAACCATGCATATTTGGGTGTATTTGTTTTGTTTCTGATTCTCATCCACAAGCATCTTAATTGGATTGTAAGTTATTAATGTCTTTTTATATTCTCATCTGCGAAAAGGGTATCGGTCTTTTTCCCCTCTTAAATTGGTACATGATTTTTGTTGATTTCACTTTTCGTGAAGGGTGTGTGTTTGCATTGAACATAAAAATGAGTATAAAAGAGCACAAAAAATAGATCCTCAAATCTGTGCAAAAGTGGCCCTATCACCGCGGAGGATGATAAAATTCACTACAATGTTGTGACCGTATCAAAATAAAAAACAATGTAAAAGAGCCATTTGGGCACAAAAATGGACAGCTTTGTTAAGCTCCCGCGGAATAAATGAAAGCTAATTTGTCTAAAAAAAAGAGAAAAGCAAAGGTATTACATTGCTTCAGATTTACCTTCCAAATCTTTTGAACCAGAGAATTCCTCATATNTGCAAAAGTGGCCCTATCACCGCGGAGGATGATAAAATTCACTACAATGTTGTGACCGTATCAAAATAAAAACAATGTAAAAGAGCCATTTGGGCACAAAAATGGACAGCTTTGTTAAGCTCCCGAGGAATAAATGAAAGCTAATTTGTCTAAAAAAAAGAGAAAAGCAAAGGTATTACATTGCTTCAGATTCACCTTCCAAATCTTTTGAACCAGAGAATTCCTCATATAATTGTTGATGTCACCTTTCATGAATAAACCTCATGCTTTGGTTACTCATCAGTGCCTACATACTCACAAGATTCTAATGAGTTAATTTAGCACATCATAAAGTCATATCTCGCTCCACCTCCACCTTCACCTCTAGTGCCTCAGCCTTGATCACTTATTACTAATGTTTACTCGAGAAGACCTTGTTCCTCTAATCCTAGTCCAACGTCGATATCATCTTCCTTAGTGGATTCTCCTCCTAGTGGCCTTGATGCACCTATTGCTCTTTGAAGAGGTTAATATCAATGTGTCTATCCCATTTTCTTGTGTTAATTATAATTAGTTATCTTCTACGTCATGTTCGTTTGTTGTTTCTCTTTACTCTGTTGAGGTTTTACGACCTGATCAACAAGCCCTATCCCATTCTAGGTGGAGGACAACAATGCTTGATGAGATGAATGCATTGATTGAAAATGCAACTTGGGAACTAGTGAACTACGTTTTGGCAAGAATGTTGTTGGTTATAACTGGGTCTTTGTAGTTAAGTTTTATTCTGTTAGATTTGCAGCTTGTTTCTAATCTCGACTGGTTGCCAAGGGCTATGCTCAAACTTGTGGGATCAACTACTTTGACAAATTCTCTCAGGTAGCTAAGTTTACTTCAGTTCGTCTACTCCTGTCCTTAGCCATAATGAATAATTGGCCTCTGCATTAGTTTGTATGTGAAGAATGTTTTTTGTGCATGGTGATCTTTTGGAAGAGGTGTACATCGAGCAACCTCTTGAATTTGTTGCTCAAGGGAGTTTGGGAAAGTATGCCGTCTTTGAAAGTCCTTATATTGATGCAAAGCCCTCAAGCATGCTTTGGAAAATTTAGCGAAGCAGTAGAAGGGTTTAGGATGTAGGAGAGCAGAAGTGATCATATTTTATTTTATAAGCAATATGTTTCAGGATTCATTCTATTGGTAGTTTATGTTGATGATATTATTATTACTGGAATGGATGTGCAAAGAATCTTTTTATTGAAATTATTTCTTTTAAATCAATTCAAAGTTTGGGTTCCTTGAAGTAATTCTTGGGGATTGATGTTTCAAAGAGCAAGAAGTGTATATTTTTTATCTCAACGGAAGTATGTGCTAGTTTTATTAGCAAAAATTGAGAAATTAGGGGTCAAACAATGCAATACTTCGATGTTTCATACTCAACAACTTACCAAGGAAGGAGTCCTTTAATGATCCTGAACGATATAAGAAGTTAGTGGAAAAACTAAACTACCTCACAGTAACTCGGCCTGACATGACATATTCAATTTAACACTATAAGTTAGTTTGCCTTCCTCCACAACCCATCATTGTTCAGCCTTGCAACAAATATTATGTTACCTCAAGGGAGCTCACAGACAATGTATTTTATATTAGGATCATGGGCATATAAATATTGAATATTTCTCTGATGTTGATTGGAATCGAAAATTCATAGCTGGATATCTTGTCATTGTTGGTGGAAATTTGCTCTTATGGAAGATTAAGAAATAGAATGTAGTGTCACGGTGTAGTGTTGAATCTGAGTGTGGAGCGATGACACAAGTTTCGAGCGAATTGATATGGGTTTCTCAACTCTTGACCAAAATGGGTTTGAATAAGACAATTCCAGCTGTGGTCTGATAACCAAGTTGTAATTCATATTGCCTCAAATTGTGTCTTTCATGAACAAACTAAAGTACATTGAGATAGTTTANTAGTTTCAATCATTTTATCTTCAATAAATATCACTCCTACCTTTTTCTCTAATAAAACTATTCCTTAATTTATTCTACTTGATTTTGCTAATCTCATTTCAACAACTCGAAACACTGTAATTGTCGGGTCCTAAGCCCCAAATGTGAAGAGTGACAGGTTGCGTTAGTTAGTCAACAAACAACGTAAAATTTGTCGAAAAATTATGACATGAATACTTTTGAACATTGAGTAAAAGACGTCTTTTGAAAGCGACACACTATATGACATGAATACAATGAAAAGTGTGCAGGGGCCGCTACACTAGCGCCTGAGAGAAGTGTCAATTAAGTAAGGGTTCTCACATTAGGGGCAGATGTGGGTAAAGATGTTAGTCAATGAAACTATTATTAGGATATAATATTGGAATATAAGTATTCTCACAGGTAAATTAATGAAATTAGTTGATATTATGATTCATAGATAGATAAATATCTTATGTATTGAAGAAACAAAATGGGTTGGAGAAAAGACTAAGGATATTGATAGCATAGGTTTTAAACTTTGGTATTCAGATAAGAGTTGCACTAGAAATGATATATGTGTAATTATAATGAGTTTGAAAGATAATTTTTTTAAAAATTAATATAATTGGAGATAGAATTATAGCCCTTAAGATTGTTGTTGATACTAAGATTTGTAATATTATAAGTGCAAATGCTTCTCAAGTGGTTTAGATTTAAGTTCTAAAGAAAAATTTTTGAATGATCTAGAAGAATTAATACAAATGATAACTCTTGAAAAAAGAATTTTAATTGAATGAGATTTAAATAAACATGTCAGTAGAGTGATAGAAGATTTTAAAAATATTCATTGAAGTTACGGTTTTGAAGTGATTAATGAAGAAAGTAGAGTCATAGTAAATTGCTTTAGTGTATTATTTTGTTATAGCTAATATTTTATTCAAGAAAAGAGATGTACATATTATTATTTATAAGAATGAATATAATAAAACACAAATTGATAATTTTTTTATGAGAAGAAGAGATCGTCGAGAATGTAAAGATTTTAAGGTCATTTCAAATGAAAATTTAAGTACCCAATATCGATTATTAATTATGAATTTTAAAATGAAGAGTTGTAAAATAAAAAATAATAGGAATCACTGTCATAGAATTATATGGGAGCACCTAAAAGACATTATTTTTATGAAAAAACTTCCAAGATTTCAAAATTTGAGATGTTCATCAAGAAGCAAACACCGTGAGATAAAGTAACACACATTATTAAATAAGAGACAAAAGATGTACTTAGAGAATTAAAAAAATATTTTTATAAAGAAAAATAATTGATATTGGAATAATAGTGTGCTATAATAAACAAAATATTATAAGTTATGTCATAAAAAATTGTTTAAATATAAAAGTTTAGAGAACTGAAAAAAATATAAAATGACTCGTAGGAAGTCTAAGAGAACAATCTATGACGTTAAAAATTTTATTTTTTGTAATCTTTATAATAGATTAGATACTAAAGTGTGAAAAATAAATAAATTAGTCGAACAAAAGAAAGAGGATGTGGAGGAATAATATTTTGTTCCCCATTTTTAAGATTAAAGATGATGCACAAGAGTGTGCAAATTATAGAGGAATTAAGTTGATATGTCAAGCTTTAAATTTATGAGAGGGTAACTGAACATAGGTTAAACGTATTATAAAGATTTCTTATAATCAGTTTGGATTTATGTCGGTCAGGTTTACTATGGAAGCTATACATTCATTGAGAGGTTTGATGAAGTATAGAGGGAATGAGGAGAATCTACATATGATTTTTATTGATTTAGAAAAAACTTACGATAATGTTCCAAGAGATATCCTTTGAAGAGTTCTAGAGAAGAAAGTCATTGATATGACTAATATTCAAGTAATTAAGGATATGTATACTAAAGCTGTTACTTGTATTCGAACAGAAGTAGGATTGACCAGATATTTTCCTATTTCAGTTGGATTAAATCAAGGATCGACTTTAAGCCCATACCTTTTTGTTTTAGTTATGAATGCTTGCTTTTACTAGACATTTACAGGAGGATGTGCCTTGGCGCATGCTTTTCGCTGATTATATATTTCTTGTGGATAAGACTTGAGAAAGAGCTCAGGAAAAACTTGAATTATGGAGATCTACTTTGGAGTCTATAGGCCTTCGTTTGAGTAAAACTAAAATTGAATGCATGAGTCTAATTATAGTAGTAGTAGCTCTAGTGACAGTGTTGTAACTATAGATGATCAAATTATTAAAAGGTGCGAACGTTTTAGATATCTCGGGTCTATTGCTCAAAGTGATGGTGATATAGATGAGGATGTTATTAGTAGAATTTAAGTTGGTTGGTTGAAGTGGAGGAATGCTTCAGGCCTATTGTGTGATAGAAAAGTACCGCTTAGACTGAAAGGAAAATTTTATACGGGGGTGGTGAAACCTGCAATGCTCTATGGTGCGGAATGTTGGCTTTCAAAAGAGAAGCATAAAACTAAGTCTTGTCGAGATGAGAATGCTTAAGTGGATGAGTGGCTTTAAGACAAATTTTGAAATGAATATATTTGAGTTAGTGTAGCTTCAGTGGCGTACAAAATTAGAGTGAATCGTCTTAGATGGTTTGGTCACATTAAATGTCGATCATCTGATGATCTGGTTAAAAAAAGTAGATGTTTTAGATTCAACTTATGTTAAGAAAGACAGAGGTAGATCTAGAAAGACTTAGACATATTGAATTAAAAATGATCTTAATTTATTAGAATTAAATGAAAATATGACACTTAATAAGACGCAATAAAGAAAAACGATTAATGTAGCCGACCCCACTTAGTAGGATGAAGAATTGTTGTTATTGTTGTTTAATTGAGCGACACAAAATTTAGGTATCGAAAATTTTTTATATTACAACATTTGAATCCATGTCATTGTCAGCTTAATTGAAGTCTTATAAAATTATAAGCATGAGTTCATATCATCACATAAAACTCTGGCACTTTTCCATTAAATTTAGTAGTTATACCAAAGTTTATATGTTCATTATTTTATATAATAAATCCTATATATAAGTCTATCATATCAATGTATTACTTTATCTTTTAATAATATTGAGCGATAAATGTTATCATGAGCAATAAAATTATTCATGATATACTTTGTCTTTGCTTGATTAATTCTAAGGCCTCTATTTTTAAAATTTTCCTCTACTAATCTAAAATTTTTAATGATTTCGGTGAATGTTTCACCAAATAGAACCATTCTTGCTATAAAAAATATACACTCGAGCTCTCTTTAAATACCTTTTGCAAGTATCTCTATAGAGAATATAAAAAAAGACGTACTCAATAATGACATTGATGAAGCTAAAACAATTCAAAACCCTTCGATGACACCATAACCATTTCTAACACTAATAAGTGCTTCATTGTATATATTTTTAATAGCAGAGACACTTTTCTGCCTTAAAGTAGATCAAATCAATTCACATGGTGCTCGGGTCTTATGCATCATCAAGAACAATAAAAAATATATGAATATCATGTTTTATTCTCTATACTTCTTCATTAGTTGAATTAACACAAATATAGTTTCTATAGTAGATCTTCATGGCATTAGACAATGCTGATTCTCCAAAACTAATATAACTTTTTCTAAGCATGTGTTTAAATCATTTTTTATTCTCTATACTNATTTTACCTGAAGAAGAGCTGTCATAAACAAGTGAAAAGCTTGAGTATTCTGATCAATTAGAATCGAAATCCGTCCGAAAAAGTTCACCACGCCTTGCATCTGCAAAGTAGTGTTCAGAACACCATTAAAGTAAAAAAAAAAAACATATATACATGTGAATATTAATGCGGACATATATCAAAATGAATAATAATAACAAATCACTCACCACACGAAGGACGGACATCCAAAAACCTGGGGGTGTTGGTGGCGGCCCATACGGATTATTTGGATCTTGATTCCCGTAAGGGCCGCCCATACCATAACCACCCATTGGCCCTCCAAAACCACTGTTGTACATGCCGCCGTACATGCTGTTATAGCCGCCATAGCCCCCTCTGTACATGCTATTTCCATAGAGACCTCCATATGAACCACCCAATCCTCCATATGATCCACCGTATAGGCCACCATATCCTGAATTATAGTTCTGGTTTGAACCATAGCCTGCTTTCAGGGAAAATATTTAGTTACANATCCTCCATATGATCCACCGTATAGGCCACCATATCCTGAATTATAGTTCTGGTTTGAACCATAGCCTGCTTCCAGAGAAAATATTTAGTTACAAAAAAAGTAAACTTATTCAGACAAGTAGGTGATCCNACCATATCCTGAATTATAGTTCTGGTTTGAACCATAGCCTGCTTTCAGGGAAAATATTTAGTTACAAAAAAAGTAAACTTATTCAGACAAGCAGGTGATCTTTCAGATCAATATTTTGTACCTCCATAACTATTTCCATAGTTTTGATCCCAAGGTCTAGCGGGCACGGATCTTGCAATTATGTTATTGTTAGCTGCTGCTGCATTCCCAGTATTAGAAACCACCTCTCCAGGCTTTGCAGTCCCGGAAGACTCAACAACGTCGCTTGTGTTGCCCGGGGTTGGAGGCTTGAATGGGGCAGGGCCTGAAGAGGAGCCAGCTCGTTCCCAAGGTTTTGGTGGGGGAGTAGCTGCTGAAATGATTGATTTACATGAGAGAGAGAGAGAGAGAGAGGGTGATTTATTTCCAACGTACGAAGCATAATTCAAGTTAGAGATTCCAATCTGGTTCAACCAATATCAAGTTACTTAAATGGTCCAATCTAATTCAAACAATACCAATTATAATGCATCTTCCAATCTTTAGTTCAAACAATGGCAAATATAATATAACTTGGAGCTTCATGAAAGATGACAGAAAAGTACAGAACTCTTAGGCCAATTTCAGTTTCGCAACCTGAAGTGCTCGAACACTCCAGAAGACAGCCAATATAGATGAAAAAGAGTGCATCAGTAAATAATGTGTGGGAGTTTAAACAAATATAAAACAGTCCACATGAATCAGCACTGGATAAATTATGCACATTGCTCTATAAACATTCATTAATGTCACAGGAGAATTAGACAATAATACAACTTAATAACGTGTGGAAGTTTGCAGTATATTTACACACGTTTTTTGAAGTTTAGATTAACACTTACCTTTAGGTACTCAAATAAAATTCACGTTCAATTTTTTAGGGTTGACATAAACAATTGGTCTCGACAACTCTCATCATCATCATCATTAGTCTAAACTATTTAGGGTTGACATCATGAGTCTTCATTTTTCATTCATTCCTATTAGATGATGTTTGAGTTGCTAAATCAATTTTTGCAAATGATTTTCAACGACTATCCCTGTAATCTTATGTCATTTTTCCTTGACAAATCTCTAACACTAATATTATCGACTCATCTAACGCGAGCATTTTTTGCTCTTCATTGCACTAGTTCAAACCATCAAGCCTAGCTTCAATCATTTTATCTTCAATAAATATCACTTCTACCTTTTTCTCTAATAAAACTATTCCTTAATTTATTCTACTTGATTTTGCTAATCTCATTTCAACAACTCTAAACACTGTAATTGTCGGCTCCTAAGCCCCAAATATGAAGAGTGGCAGGTTGCGTTAGTTAGTCAACAACCAGTGTAAAATTTGTCAAAAAATTATGACATGAATACTTCTGATCATTGCGTAAAAAGCGTCTTTTGAAAGCAACACACTTAATGACATAAATACAATGAAAAGTGTGCAGGGGCCGCTACGCTAGCGCCTGAGAGAAGTGTCAATTAAGTAAGGGTTCTCACATTAGGGGCAAATGTGGGTAAAGATGTTAGTCAATGAAACTATTATTAGGATATAATCTTGGAATATAGGTATTCTTACAGGTAAATTAATGAAATTAGTTGATATTATGATTCATAGAAAGATAAATATCTTATGTATTGAAGAAACAAAATGAGTTGGAGAAGAGGCTAAGGATATTGATAGCATAGGTTTGAAACTTTGGTATTCAGATAAGAGTCGCACTAGAAATGATATGTGTAATTATAATGAGTTTGAAAGATAATTTTTTAAAAAATTAATATAATTGGAGATAGAATTATAGCCCTTAAGATTGTTGTTGATACTAAGATTTGTAATATTACAAGTGCAAATGCTTCTCAAGTGGTTTAGATTTAAGTTTTAAAGAAAAATTTTTGAATGATCTAGAAGAATTAATACAAATGATACCTCTTGAAGAAAGAATTTTAATTGAATGAGATTTAAATAAACATGCCAGGAGAGTGGTAGAAGATTTTAAAAATATTCATTGAAGTTACGGTTTTGGAGTGATTAATGAAGAAAGTAGAATCATAGTAAATTGCTTTAGTGTATTATTTTGTTATTGCTAATATTTTATTCAAGAAAAGAAATGAACATATTATTATTTATAACAATGAATATAATAAAACACAAATTGATAATTTTCTTATGAGAAGAAGAGATCGTCGAGAATATAAAGATTTTAAGGTCATTTCAAATGAAAATTTAAGTACCCAACATCGATTATTAATTATGAATTTTAAAATGAAGAATTGTAAAATAAAAAAATAATAGGAATCACTGTCATAGAATTATATGGGAGCACCTAAAAGACATTATTTTTATGAAAAAACTTTCAAGATTTCAAAATTTAAGATGTTCATGAAGAAGCAAACACCGTGAGATAAAGTAACACACATTATTAAATAAGAGGCAAAAGATGTACTTAGAGAATTAAAAAAAATATTTTTATAAAGAAAAATAATTGATAATGGAATAACAATGTGCTATAAAAAACAAAATATTATAATTTATGTCATAAAAAATTGTTTAAATATAAAAGTTTAGAGAACTAAAAAAAATATAAAATGACTTGTAGGAAGTCTAAGAGAACAATCTATGACGTTAAAAATTTTATTTTTTGTAATATTTATAATATATTAGATACTAAAGAGTGTGAAAAATAAATAAATTAGTCGAACAAAAAGAAAGAGGATGTGGAGGAATAATATTTTGTTCCCCATTTTTAAGAATAAAGATGATGCACAAGAGTGTGCAAATTATAGAGGAATTAAGTTGATATGTCAAGCTTTAAATTTATGAGAGGGTAACTGAACATAGGTTAAGACATTATAAAGATTTCTTATAATCAATTTAGATTTATGTCGGTCAGGTATACTAAAGCTATACATTTATTGAGAGGGTTGATGAAGTATAGAGGGAATGAGGAGAATCTACATATAATTTTTATTGATTTAGAAAAAACTTACGATAATGTTCCAAGAGATATCCTTTGAAGAGTTCTAGAGAAGAAAGTCGTTGATATAACTTATATTCAAGTAATTAAGGATATGTATACTAAAGCTGTTACTTGTATTTGAACAGTAGGATTGACCAAATATTTTCCTATTTCAGTTGGATTAAATCAAGGATTGACTTTAAGCCCATACCTTTTTTTCTTTAGTTATGAATGCTTGCTTTTACTAGACATTTACAGGAGGATGTGTCTTGGTGTATGCTTTTCGCTGATTATATGTTTCTTGTGGATAAGACTTGAGAAAGAGCTCAGAAAAAAAAACTTGAATTATTGAGATCTACTTTGGAGTCTATAGGCATTTGTTTGAGTAAAACTAAAACTGAATACATGAATCTAATTTTAGTAGTAGTAGCTTTAGTGACAGTGTTGTAACTATGGATGATCAAATTATTAAAAGGTGTGAACTTTTTAGATATCTCGGGTCTATTGCTCAAAGTGATGGTGATATTGATGGGGATGTTATTAGTAGAATTCAAGTTGGTTGGTTGAAGTGGAGGAATGCTTCGAGCCTATTGTGTGATAGAAAAGTACCGCTTAGACTGAAAGGGAAAATTTATACGAGGGTGGTGAAACCTGCAATGCTCTATGGTGCGGAATGTTGGCCTTCAAAAGAGAAGCATAAAACTAAGTGTTGTCGAGATGAGACTGCTTAAGTGGATGAGTGGCTTTAAGACAAATTTTGAAATGAATATATTTCAGTTAGTGTAGCTCTATGTTGACCTCATTTTTGTGAGGTCTTTTCTTCTCCTCCTTAGAGTCTAGGATCTAGCTCTAGGAGTTCTTATTAATCGTTTTAGAAAACTATAATTGAGACCCACCCTTTTAGAAATTCTAACCACTTCTTATTTTCTTTTGATGTCTAACATTTTTGGCACAAGACCATCGTCTTATGCACGAGCGGTTATGGGCTATTTTGTGAAGACTCAAGAGAAAAGTTCTTAATAGGACTCCAAGCCTTAGGAAAACATCGTCACGACTTTTTTGTCACATACAGACATCAAATGCACAAAATTCACAAAATTGCACGAAATCGGACTTCAATTAAGCCCAGAGGACGGGTGAAAATACAAACTTCTCCGGACGACCTCCGACGATAAAATGGACTGCACCAACGCATCCGGGACACCAATTTTGGTAGGAAGGGACACCCATATTGCCATGTTTTCGACACGAGAAAATTGACACGCAAATCAACAAATTTGTCAAGATGACCTCTGATGGCGAAACAGACCGTGTCAGCGCGTCCAGAACGTCAGAATTACCTAAAAAGGACATCCAATTTGCAATGATTTCACACAAATTAAAATGTACAAATCAATTTTTTTACTTTAAAAATTAAGTATTTTCACACTTATATTTTTAATTATATAATATTTATAAAACCTAATCTCTATTCACCTAACCCACGACATTGTTTCTTTTTTCCCTTCTTCGAGCGAGAGCAGCTCGGGCGTGCCCTAACTCCCGCGACTCATCTCCTAGGCGTGGATCGATCCAGCGGCGCCATGGCTCGCCGAGCCCAATCTTCCTCTCTCGCGTCTTCTTTGCCATTCGCGCATAAGATGGCTTGCCTTCTTCTCCTCACACGCGACATTCTTCTGTCAATTTGCATACGCGGCTCGTCTCCTCGAGCTCCACTCGATCAAGCAGCCCTCCAATTGCGAAGTTCCACTTGGCCGACGTTCCTCCTACTCAAGGCTATACTCACTCCCTCTTTACTGTGACTCTTTTTTTCCTCTTTTCGATTGGTTGGTTAGGGTGGAAAACATGTGACTTCTTTTCGTTTCTCTGGCTTTTTGGCTTACGGTGTGATTAGAGGAGTCTTTTGCGTCTTCTTTTGGTTGTCTGGCTACTTGAGTAAAAAAAAGAGAGAGAGGGAAAGTGTTCTTGAGAGAAGAAATTTTTTTAGAAGAAACTTGGTATTTTTCTTTTTCCTTTTTCACGGTTGACAAACAAATTTACTCCTCTGTTGTTCGAAAGAAGATTTCCTTCCTCTCTGTCGTTCGAAGGATTTGCGGCTTGGGAAACTAGAAACCCGAAGAGAGCTTTTGCGTGAGGCTTTCAGGAGAAATTTCTGTGGTGTTTTCTTCGATCTTATTTTAGTGCTTTGCTTTAAGTCTGCACTAAAGAGATATTCTTCTCCTCTGCTCTATTTTACATCATTTCAGATGGCATGAAATATGGAAATTTATTTTGAAGCTTAAGCATGAGTATTTGCTTAAATGGTGAGAAATGAAATACACATATATGGATCATCTTTACTTTCCTTAAAGCACTTGAAAGCATGACTAAAGTGATCTTGAAATGCATTTTTATTCCTCTGTAAATACATATGGAAAAACATCTTTGAGGGCTGCCTCTATTACTTTCGTTGCTTGAAATATTTGAAAGTATGAAATGCATACTGAAAATTATTTTATGGGATGAAAAGATACATTTGGGCTTATGTTTTATTTTCCTATTGCTGCCCCTTTGTTGCAATACATATAGGAAATTGTTTTATGAGATAAAACATGTATTTGGGGGCTTATTTCATGTTCCTATTGCTCCCCTTTTGCTGCAATATATGTTGGAAATTATTTTATGAGGTAAAAAAAAAGAAATGTTTGGGGCTCTTTTTATGTTCATATTGCTGCCCCTTTGTTGCAATACATGTTGGAAATTGTTTTATGAGGTAAAAACATATATTTGGGACTCATTTCATGCTTCCTATTTTGCCCCATGTATTGGATTCGATTTGCCCTTTTCCTTGGGCTCGGTTGTGGCTTATGGAATCTGATTTTTATGACCCTATTTTAGCCCGTTTAGTGGGATCGAATTGAGCTTCTTTTGGAATTAAATGTTGATTGGAAATGCTTTCATTTGTTTTGCCTCTTTACCGAGCTTGGTTTAGCCTCTATGTTGCTTCGTTTTGCCCTTGTGCTGGGCTCGGTTTCCCTCTTTCTTTGGCTCGGTTTGGGCTTCTTTTTAGTGACTTATGTTGGCTGAAATCTCTTGTTGTTTTAGAACATTCCTTGGGCTTGGCTTACCCATATGTTGGGCTCAGGTTGCTCCTTTTCCAGGCCTTACCCGTGAGCTAGTTTAGGGCTTAATTAAGTCTGGTTTGGGGTTTGTTTTGGTGGCTGCTTTGCTCATTTTCCAGGCCTTACCCGTGAGCTAGTTTAGGGCTTAATTAAGTCTGGTTTGGGGTTTGGTTTGGGGGTTGTTTTGCTCTTTTCCCTAGATTTACTTATGAGTTTGTTTGGGGGCTAGTTTGGCGGCTATTTTGCTCCTTTTCCAGGTTCTACCCGTGAGCTCTCTTCTTTCTTTTGGCCTTACCCGTGAGCTATAATTTGTAATTTCTTGATGGAATGGATTGAGCTAGTGGGTGTTTCTCTCTATTACCTTGGACACTTATATGGATGAATTCATGTTTATGAAATAAAAAAATGGTGAAAAGAAAAGGGAGTTTTTTCTTAAAAGTGGAATTAAATGGAATTGATTTTGGTATAGCTTTTAAAAATTTGGAAATTTATTCCCTATGAATTATTCTCTTTTGCTTTGTGACATATGAAAAGTTTTTTTTTGAAACTGTTTCAAGAAACTATAAACTTGATATAAATTGAATTCATGAGGGGTTTGAAAATGCGCAAGATTGACATTTGGAAATGATATCCTCTGGATTGATCCGACCATTTCCTTTTAACGAATTTAAAAATTTTAAACCGATACATTCATGATTTCATTTTAAGCTTCACTGATTTAACTTGATTTAAAAAAAATGGATCGATCTCCTTTTCGTTCGTTTTTTTTTCTTTTTTTTTTAACGGTCAAGTTAAAAATGAGAATTTTCGATTTAATTATATTCAGAAATGATTCACGGTCTTAAGGGAAATATGAGAGAAAGAGAAATGGATAGAAAATTAAAAATAGAATTTGGATTTTCGATGTGATAAAACTTAAAGGGGGATAGAATAACGAACCATCTATTGTTCCTTTTTGCATATGAAAGATAAAACTGTAAATTTGAAGAATATTTGGGGGTTGGAAGAAAGTGAGAGTTTAGGGACATGGATTGGAAATATTAGTAGACCTGCACTTAGATTTCTTAAGTTTTGAATCAACTTAAATCCAACTACCCTAAATAGGATTGAAGCACACTTCACAACCCTTTTGCCAAAACTATAGGTTTACCCCTTGGGTTTTAGGAGTCTGATGGTGAGCTAAGCTTAATCTAAAGATGTTCGAGAATTAGTTGAGGAACACTTAATTGATGTTAGACACTTTAGGAAACTTTAGGACACTTCAAGTTTAAACTAAAGTGTAGACTTCCTAGATTTTAGGAGCACACCTTAAGAGAGAGTTTATCATCATAATGTTCAAATGATCCTAAGAAGTCAAACATTTGACCCCAGTTCATGAGATAATTAGGATACTAGACACGAGGGTGCACTAGATTGTGATTCATGACTGATTTAATTAAATCAAATAATGAAATTCTTGTCTTAATTTTACCAAAACTGAAACCCAATGCTCCGGAATTTGAGCTTGAGTCTTACACTCAGATCCGCAATTAGGGACATTCCCAATATCACATATAAACTTCCTATTCTTGGTCCTTTATATGTGATATTACATTTTATTTTATTTGTTCGTCTTTTTCCTACGATTTCCCTAGACTTGTTGTTATTGTTGTTGTTGTTGTTTAATTGAGCGACACAAAATTTAGGTATCGAAAATTTTTTTATAGTACAACATTTGAATCCATGTCATTGTCAGCCTAATTGAAGTCTTATAAAATTATAAGCATGAGTTCATATCATCACATAAAACTCTGGCACTTTTCCATTAAATTTAGAAGTTATACCAAAGTTTATACTTTCATTATTTTATACAATAAATCCCATATATAAGTCTATCATATCAATGTATTACTTTATCTTTTAATAATATTGAGCGATAATTGTTATCTTGAGCAATAAAATTATTCATGATATACTTTGTCTTTGCTTGATTAATTCTAAGGTCTCTATTTTTAAAATTTTCCTCTACAAATCTAAAATTTTTAATGATTCCAGTGAATGTTTCACCAAATAGAACCATTCTTGCTATAAAAAAAATACACTCGAGCTCTCTTTAAATACCTTCTGCAAGTAACTCTATAGCGAATATAAAAAAATACATGTACTCAATAATGACAATGATGAAGCTAAAACAATTCTAAACCCTTCAATGACACCATAACCATTTCTAACACTAATAAGTGCTTCATTGTATATACTTTTAAGAGCACAGACACTTTTATACCTTAAAGTAGATCAAATCAATTCACATGGTGCTCGGGTCTTATGCATCATCAAGAACAATAAAAATTATACAAATGTTTGTATTCTCCATATTTCTTCATTAGTTGAATTAACACAAATATAACGTCTATGGTAGATCTTCATGGCATTAGACAATGCTGATTCTCCAAAACTAATCTCTTTTTCTAAGCATGTGTTTAAATCATTTTTTATTCTCTATACTTTTTCATTAGTTGATATAACACAAAGATCGCTTCCATGATAGATCTTCATGGCATTAAACAACATTGATTCTCCAAAGTTATTAAAAACTTCCTAATTCTAAGCATGTGCTCAATCACTTTTTCCCATAACTTTTCTATAAGACCAATAAAGTTAATTCCTCTATGATTAGCACAATCTTTAAACATTGCCTCTTTTTAAATTTTAATGTGGGGATACTTTCCTCCAATCATTGGCATCCTAAGTTTCCAAAATTTTATTAAAAAATTCATAAGCTAAATCATTATATTATCTTCCNTCCAATCATTGACATCCTAAGTTTCCAAAATTTTATTAAGAAATTCATAAGCTAAATCATTATATTATCTTCAATAACTCTGCAAATCTTAGCAAGTGTCTCATTTGGACCTAAAGCATTACATTTATACTTCTTAAGAGATGACTCCACTTTTTTGTCTCAATTTATAATATATTTTACTATATTAATTTAAGCAAAAAAAAAAATGCAAGAATTTTANTATATTACTCGTTATGTTATTTTTAAACGCACTACCCTTGTTGTGAGGTCATTTGGTTAGAAGAAATTTAAGAAAAAAAAAAAATGCAAGAATTTTAATGTTTTGATATTTGATTGGATGAAAAATAATTCCAAAGTGACTTGTTGATTTATTTAAAATTCAACCTTTAGTTCATTTTTTCGTGAAATATAAAATTGCCCACTTCGAGTGAATTTCAAAGGAACCAAATCACCTTCCCTAATCATGGTTGCCCTTGACACCCGCCGCCAACAACAAATCACTATGGCTAAGGTTGTCAAAACAGCTAGTTGTTTGCAAACAATTCGTGTTTAACTCGTTAAAAAACTTGTGTTTGATTCATTTGNTGGCTCATCTGATCGGTGTGGTCAACAGATTGTTGGGCATGTAAGAGAGAATGAGCCCCCAGCTCCTGACTACCAGTAACATTCTGATTCTGAAGAGATGATAAGCATGTCTCTTCAATACCTGATACATCTTGGGGATGTTGAGCTTCAATACTATCCTGATTATCGGGTTCAAGTAAACCATCTACCAATATATCAGTCGGAAGAACAGAGATATTATTGTCTTCGGTAATGGGAGGGGCAAATGACATCGTGTCAACCGGTGTTTCAATAGTTTGTGGAATGCACTCAGGAGTGGATGAAAGACATGTATGAGGTGGGGCAGATCCAGAAGTGTTTTTACTTGAAGGTTTTAAATTTGGATGCAACTGATAACATTAAGAAGGAAAATGTCCAAACATACGACCGTGGGTACGATAAAGTTGTATATGCTCAAGTTTTGTTTGCTGCCAAAATCTCTGATGTTGTGTGTCAATCCATATTTCTCCCGAAAAAGGTAAAGTAATATCTCTTTCTATCAAAATTCTGGCTTCTGAAGGCCGAGTTAAATTCACTGTAGGCGTGTCAGTTTTGAGAGGTTTACCGTACACCATCGCTAAAACGAAGAGAAGCTCTTGATCAAAAAGGTGGATCTTCAAACCTGGAAAGCGCAACCAAACATGAATGGTAGGAGGTTCAGTACAATGGTTAAAATCCACCGTCCATTTTAAAACATTCATCACCTGGTTTTCTATTCGAAGAAATTTTTTCGCAAACAAATGGGTGTAGTCTTCATCATTTGATAATTGAATAAGAATGTGGCGATCATTCAATTTACCGATCTTCCAACCCCCCTTCAACTTCATTTGTTCAAAGTTCTTTCGAATTAGCTCAAGTTTAGGGTTTCCATAAAGAAACTTATCAACTAAGAACAGTCGGCAGGGCGCAGCTAGGGTGGAGATCTATGCCTCAGTGAGAAAGATTGCAGGTTTGCCCTTTTTACGGGAAGCTTTTTTGAGAAATCCAGCTTCAGTGCCAAGAGCAAAATTGTCGTGGTATCGTTGCGAAAACATATTGGAAAGAGGGGCGGAGACGGGATTATCACTGACGAGAGTGGCGGCGTAGGAACGCCCTGATGCCATTTCTACATCAAGAAACGTAGATCGACACAAACACAGACGCAGAAGCAGCGCACGTCGATCGGAAGACAAGCCGCGGTTTCGTCGCAGGGCGCGAAGCAGCGCGGAGGAAAAGCCTTGCGTTGCTGGGCGCGAAGGAACGACGATCGTAGAGGAGACGAGCGCGGGTGAGCGAGCGTCAGTNTATATGTATATATATATATATACATATATATATATACATATATATATATACATATATATATATATATATATAAGATGTCATTATTCTCGTAGGCAACATAACAACCATTCAGTCCCCTCACAATGTTGTAGCAACCATGTCTTTGGAACCTCCTATCGTGGGGGAGAGGGAGATTCTTCAGACCCCACCTGTCACAGATATTACAGGTGACAATACTTCTACTGCTTCATTACCGCCTCATCAGCTCGAGCAAGATATTAATGTTACTCAAGCTCATAGAGATCATGATGAGCAACAACCCACACTTGTCCGACTAACTTTGAAATCTACTGATCAAATGAGTAAATCATTGGATGAGGAATGATAAGTCTACACATCCAGGAGGAAGAAGAAGATTCAAGACCTACTTGAGCTTAGGAATTTGATGGATGATACTTTGATTACTCCGGACAATGATACTCATCTCACCAATTTGTTAGTTGGCTCACTTTTGAGGATTAGAGGCAGAGGGAGGACTAAAGTGGGACGTCCTTAGCACTTCTCCGCCATTTGGTGGCTTTTTGTTTTTTTTTTTTTACTTTTATGTATCTTCCTTTATTTGGGTTTGTGTGAGTTGTGATTTCTTTTAGACCCTCTCATACAACATTTCTGTATCTTTTCCGCTTTAAGGTTTCGTCACGGCGATCCCTGGTTATTATTCCACTATAGCTCTTTGTCGATCAAGATCTGCTCTTTCGATTTCGTCATTTCTGTCGTTTTAACTGTTGTGTTCGCTGTCGAAGTGCATCTCTGCTGCTCGTGCATCATCTGTCGTCACTGCTCATGCGTCGTCTGTTGCGTCGGGCTCAGTCGTCGTGCTAGGTACTGGTCGCAGCACTTTCCAGCTTCCTATGCAGTCCGAAACCGCTGTTTGAGCTGGTTGGTCCTCGGGCTCGAGCTGTTGTAGGGGCTTTCGGTTTGCTCCCATTTCTAGTTTCGAAGGTTGCGCTCTGCTTTGCTTTCTTCAATGTTCTTAATGCCTCTCCTCCCTCTATTGGGAATGGCTTCAGACATATCGTATGTTGCTGCCCTTGCGGGTGCCCACGCCTCCTGTACACCTAAATCATGCTCTTTCTCTCCTTCATTTGAGTGGGCGGAGGACATAAAAAAACCTTATAGGAAGAATGAGAAGCCTGCTATCTTTTTTACTGAAGCTGAAGGTATTCAACTTGCTTCCTCTTGTTGACTAAATTTGGTCGGGAAATTTCTGCATGACCATCCTAAAATGGAGCTGATTCGCATGGAATTTGAGCTTATGCACCTTGTTGTGGAGTAAAAAATTAGACTGTTAGATGGACGCCACATTCTTATACAACTAAATAATGAAGAAGATTACACGCGCTTATTTGCGAGAAGGATAATTTAGATTGATAAAAAACAATGAAGATTCTGAAATAGTGTGTGGATTTTGACCCACATACGGAATAACGAATCATTTTGGTTTGGATTCGTCTCCCTAGTCTGAAATTTCATTAATTTACTCAAAAAGTCTTGTACTCTATTACCTCAGTTTATGATAAGCCACTCAAAACGGACATTCCTACTTTCAATTTTTCTCGTCCATCTGAAGTCAGAGTACTTGTTGAAAGAGACATCACTTCATCTGCTTATGAGTAGATTTGGTTAGACACACAACACCAGAGATATTGACAAAAAGTTATGATTGAGTCTTTTCCTTCGTATTGTTCAAATTGTCGTATATTCGACCACTCCAGTTCTCAATGCCACCATCTACACCCCCAACTCAGATTAAAAAAGCACAGTGCACTGTTAGAGACAGTGAATTCATCCCCTCCTAAGTATAAAAAGATGCCCATGAAGATGTCACTATTCTCGCAGACAATATGACAACCATTCAGTCTCCTCACAATATTGTAACTCCCATGTCTTTGGAATCTCTCATCGTGGGAGAGAGGGAAATTCTTCAGACCCACTTGTCTTAGAACCTATCACAGATATTATAGGTGGCAATACTTCTACCGCTTCACTACCACCTCATTAGCTCTAGCAAGATATTAATGTTACTCGAGCTCGGGGATCATGATGAGCAACAACCTACACCCGTTAGACCAACTTTAGAACATTCTAATGATCAGATGAGACAATCATCGAATGAGGAATGACAAGTCTACACATTCAGGAGGACGAAGAAGAATAAATGTCTACTTGAGCTCAGGAATCTGACGGATGATATTTTGGTTAATCCGAGCAATGGTACTCTCCTTATTAATTTGTTAGCCGACTCACTTCTGAGGACTAGAGGTGGAGCGAGGACTAAAGTGGGAGGTCCCTAGCAATTTTACGCCATTTGGTGGCTTTTTGGTTTTTTTAGCTTTATGTATCTTCCTTTATTTGGGTTTATATATATATATATATATATATATATTAGAAAAAGCCCAAAGGCTAATATATTAAAGAAAAAGACATATATAAAGGTTATATGAGAGAGCCTAAAAGAAAGCCCAACTCACACAATACAACAAACATAAATTCCAAATAAAACAAAGATACATAAAAGGTAAAATACCAAAATGTCATCAAAGTTTACAAAAATGCTAGAGACGTCCCACTTTAGTCCTCCCTCTGCCTCTAGTCCTCGAAATTGAGTCAGCTAACAAATTGGTAAGGTGAGTGTCATTGCTCGGAGTAACAAAAGTATGATCCATCAAATTCCCAGGCTCAAGTAGGCCTCCATTGTTCTTCTTCCTTCTGGATGTGTAGATCCATCATTTCTCATTCGATGATTGACTCATCTAATCAATAGATTGTTTCAAAGTTGGTCGGATGAGCGTATCCCCATGAGCATGAGTAACATTTACAGCTTGCTCGACTTGATGAGGAGGTAGTGAACCAGCAGAAGTATTGCCACATGTATTATCAATGATAGGTTCTAGGGCAAGTGCGGTCTGAAGAATCTTCCTCTCACCCACGATAGGAGGCTCCAAAGATGGTTGAATGGTTGTCATATTGCCTGCGAGAATAGTAACGTCTTCGGGGGTATCATTTTGATGATCAATAGGGTCAATAACTTGGAGCTGATCAGGAGGAGATGAAATCACTGCCTCTGACAGAGCACTGTGCTTTTTTGGTATGAGGTGTGGGTGTAGATGCTGGCATTGAGAATTGGAATGGTCGAACATACAACAGTTCGAACAATACGAAAGAAAAGACTCAATCACTATCTTTTGCCAATATCCATGATGTTGTGTGCCCAACCAAATTCCCTTAGAAGTAGATGAAGTGATGTCTCTTTCAATAAGCACTTTGACTTAAGATGGACAAAAAAGATTAAAAGTATGAATACTCGTTTTGAGTGGCTTACCACAAGCTGAGGCAATAACGTACAAAACTTTTTGAATAAAATAATGAAATTTCAGACCAGGGAGAAATCCAATCCGGAATGATTGGAGGTTCTGTTTGGGGGTCAAAATTCACAGACCATTTCAGAATCTTCATTATTCTGTTATTAATCAAGATTATCCTTCTAACAAATAAGCGCGTGCAATTCTCTTCATTATTAATTTGTATGAGAATGTGTATTTCATTTAACGGTCCTATTTTCCACTCCCCAACCAGGTGCATAAACTCAAATTTCTTACGAATCAGCTCCATTTTGGGATGACCATACAAAAATTTTCCGACTAAATTTAGTCGATAGAAATTAACAAGTTGAATTCCTTTAGTTTCTGTAAAAAAAATGACAGGCTTCACATTCTTTCTATCAGTTTTCTTGATATCCTCCTCCCACTCAAACGAAGGATGGAAAAAACACTATTTAGGTGTACCTGAGGCGTGGACACCCGCAAAAGCAGCAACATACGATCTGTCCGAAGTCATCCCCAATAGATGAAGGTGCGACGTTAATAACAATGAAGAAAGCAAAACGGAGAGCAAAGTCGGAATCCAGAAAACAGGGAGCAAGAGCCGAAACCCCTTTGAAGAAACCCTGCGAATTCAGCTCGAGCAGAAAGGATATTGATGTGGGTCTGTCGTGTCGCAGTTGTCGAGCTGGGTCGACGCCCTTCAACCTGCAACAAACAAACGACGCAACCCGACGACAAAAGCGGATGACGTGAGAACCCCTGCGAATTCAACTCGAACAGAAACGACGCGAGCTGTTGAGCTGGGTCAGTCGGACGCCCTTCAGCATGCAGCGAAGCACCGCAGAAGACGTGCCAGACGACACAGTCCGACTAAATCGCTACGAAAGAAGAAGACGATGCTAGCTCTTCAACCAGACGAAGCCGACGACGAAGGTGAAGTAGAGGAAATCAGAGTGCGATGCGAGAAATATCGTAGCAGACGCTAGGGTTCTACATGAGGCGAGTTCTCATTTCGTTGACTTATATTTATTTCATTTGTTTATTATTTGAACTTTCATTGTGAATGCAATATATTAAATATTTTAAAAACATGTTATTACAGTGATTAACGTTCAAATAATTTTGTTAATGATTGTCATNGAAGGCACCTTCATCATCAAAAAGGCATATCTAGGAGGAGCCTATTAACTTGTTCACTTGGATTGTCAACTATCAAAAAGGCATATCTAGGAGGAGCCAATACTTGAAAAAGTAGTATGCCTAATAGCCTATATATAGAAAATGCCATACCCAAAATTCCCTTCTAAGATGAGAAAGCCTCAATCACTATAGTGTGTAATTAAATTTTCTCTCTTGTAGAACAACAATTTTTTTCCAAATGAATCATGAAAGTCTCCCTATCAGACAAGAAATATGTTGAGGTTTAATGAAATATTTTAGAGGTTTTATGTTTTTTTCTGAAATTCCTATGCAATAGTGGGGCATGTTAAAGTTTATATTAGAAAATTATAAAAACACCCTTATGATATTGTGTATTTTTTTTTATTTTGGTTGACATTATATTTCATGTCGAAATCCTCAAATAAATATCAAATCATTATTTCTAAAGTTTCATTTAATTGTATGAGTAAAAGGTAAAAAACACTTTTAAGGAAGATATATACAAGACATTTCCAAATGTTAGAGATTTGTCTGCCTGACTTGCCAAAATTTTGAAGGTCAATCAAGAGAAATTTTAAATTTGTAAGTTTCAATTAGTAAGGTTGGCAAAGCATAAGTTTCTCCATTGTTAAGTTTACAACTAAAGCAGATCCCGAAGTTCAATTTCAACATTTTCAAATATGGTTGAGTTTCTCGTAATTCTTCTCAATCAAAGTTATAAGAACAACCACAATGAGAGAGCTTCAATTTCATCAACCTAATAACTAAAGTTGTCACGTCCCAAGCTTATCCAAATTTGATGAATTCAAATGAGATCCAATAGATCTTTTTAGTAATTCGATGGCTAGAACAAAATCAAAACAATAACCCACTCAGGAAAATATTTATGTAATTTTTTCAAAACATTCTCAAGTATGAAAGTTTCAAATCTATGGAAGCCAAAAAGAAAAGATTCTAATTCTGCAAGTTTTAACAAATTAGGTTGGAAAAGCACCAAGTGTTTATAGATCAAGTTTAGGACTCGATCTGTGTCGCGACCGTCTCGAGTGCTTGGAATTATCAATGGGGAATAGATGGTATGATGACACAGACATTACTTTTAAAATTTAAAATACTCCAAAAGCATTATTTAGAAAGGTAAGAGCCACTAAACATCAATATTTCTAATCCATATCCATCTCACTTATATAAATATAAAATTTACTACAATAATTTTTGGTAAAGAAACCTAAAATAAGATATGATATATTTTCTTGGTACCTATTTTTAATCTGTCCTTTTCTTTTCTATAGAAATTATATTACGTCAGTTATTTAGTTTAAATGAGTTTGTTTTGCAATGAAAATGAAAATCAGATTAAGTTATATAACAACTTAGTGAATGCTTACAGTTTTATAGTATATTGAATTTTATACATATATTTTAGCATGCATGTAGTCCAAAAATAATTAAATATCAACTTTTAATTTTATTAAAAAAATAAGCATTTTTCATTTAAGGAGTCATATGAAGGGCGCTCTTTAAAATATTTTCCATCAAGCTACATCCATTTGCATTTTTTTTTCAATGTTTTTTTGTTTTTAGTTGACTTATATTTATTTCATTTGTTTCTTATTTGAACTTTCACTGTGAATGCAATATATTAAATATTTTAAAAACATGTTATTACAGTGATTATGTGATTTAAACGTTCAAATAATTTTGTTAATGATTTTCAAACTTTGAACATTTCAATTATGATTCTAATTGAAATCATAAAATCAAGTAATGCATTTAATTTTAAAACAACCATAATTAATATAAAATAAATATTGTAATTAATAGCATTGACCTTTAGATGACTTATTCTATTGCTTAATCTTTGATCTCTACTTCTAGCATATCACCCATTAATATAAACATTGTCTTTGAATTACTTATGATATTTTATTAATTTCTAAACATAAACTTTTTTTACTAATTTTCTTCTCATTTTAACTTTTACAAAGACTTAGATTTCCAAAATAAGTATTATTTCCAAAGCTGACGATAATCTAGCCCTTTAAAACTCTATTAAATTTCTGAAATTGTAAATTTCTAACATTTATACTACTTTTATAAAATATTTTAATATTATCATCTTCTTATTTGATTGATCCTATTTTAATATTTTGATATCTCAAGTAGACTTTTTTCTTTACTCAATCTTGTCTTTCCTCTGTAGAAACTCATCTCAAACCAAAATTCCATATATTTCTTCAAACTTAAACTCTCGATCTTAGTACTTATGCAAAAATTAAGGAATTACAAGTCAAACTTTTAACTCATTTTTTCTTTTTTTTTTTTTTTT
>JXCR01142789.1:342013-358074 GCA_002079205.1 Phalaenopsis hybrid cultivar | reverse complement strand
TACGGCATAAGAATGATAGAGTGAGAAAGCCACCATTTTACCACTTTAATGAAAAAAAAATATCGAGCTTTAAGCACATTAAACTTGACGAGTTCATTTAACCTTTATTCGATAAATTTTTTGGACTAGCCGACAGATCAAGATAAATTGAAAGAGATGATCCTCATTAACGAATAAATCAAGCACGAGCGTCTTTGCAAACCAAATATGAGTTGTTCTTGAATACAACAACAACAACAACAAAACCTTTTTCCCACTAAGTGGGGTCGGCTACATGAATTTTTTTTTCCATTGCATCCTATTTAGTGTCATATTTTCATTTAATTCTAATAAATTAAGATCATTTTCTATACAATATACCCAAGTCATCCTAGGACTACCTCTGCCTTTCTTAACATAAGTCAAAAATCTAAAACATCTACTNTATGAAATTTTTTTAGTGATATAAATTTAAAAAATACTAATATTTAGGTGTTAGATATCTGAATGCATAGGAGTAACGCATAGGATTTGACCCAACATAGACTTCTATGACCCGAATCTGACTCTCCTTCAACTCGATGAGTTGAACCCAATACGAGTAACACATTCAACACTACGTAAGATAATGCTTTTTTTTATATATATCAAGCTTGATTTTTGAGGTTAAAGTCAGGTCAAATTTAAGTTATTCATGCCTAGAAATTAATATTTTACTAGAACTAAGCTCAAACTCAGTCTAAGTTACTTGGTTTAATTGGAATTCTTCTAAAATTGTTCTGGGGCTGAAATATTGTGGATCCAATTTGATGACCCAAATTGCTCTGGAAACAATTTTTTTGTGAGAATGCGTGTCTAATCAGTCCATCTAGTTATCTTTGCCAAACTTTGAGGCTTCTTTGACTGTAACAGTAGAATTTCATTCTTCCAGCAAGGTTTTTCTTTTTAGACAATGTACATACATGCTGCACGTTTATTTTGTATTTAATATATAACTCCTAAATTTCTATATTTTCAAGTTTTTTTTTTAATTTTTTTTAAATTAGGTGTCTAATTACCCCAATAATAGAAACCTAGTTATGCTTTTGCAGTTTTTTCATTTAGATGAAAATATCACTCTCCTGTGAATCAGATCATGGAACCATAGATATTTTTCTTATGAGTTCCTCGTATTATTGTTCGACAATTGGCAACATATTCTCCTGAGCCTTCGTCGACGTCGCGAGAAATGTTAAGAACTCTTATTACAATTAAGTGGACTTAATCAAACAATGTTTTTCAAGAATCCTCTAGTCTCCCATTTAGGCTATAATCCCCTACTGGCAAAATGTCTAGTTCTTTAAGTTATTGTACGTTAATTTGCTCGTTCTTTTAGTCAACAGTTAGAGGCCGTAGATCAAAAGTGCTTTTAACTTTTTAAATGACCGGTCACATCAAATCAAACCTTAAAATAGTCCAACAAAAATCTCATGGATGAAAACATGATTTATCACATTTGCCAAAACATGAGTATGAAAAGCACTTTAGAGGTCATAGATCAAAAGTGTTTTTTACTTTTTGTAATGACCAGCTTATAAGTAAATAAGGGTGAAAGTTGACACATCAAATACATCAAATCAAATCTTAAAATAGTCATTGAAAATCTCATGGATAAAAACATGATTTATCAGATTTCCCAAAACATGAGACTGAAAAACACTTTAGCCATCAAACATGATTAAAGAAATCAAGGAAAATATCGTTAAAATCGAAAGTAAGAGTTTGCACAAACGAAACAGAATCAAAACTAGGATTGCATCTCATTTTGTCCCCCTTCAAAATTTTTTTCTTACAATGAAACTCTACTTTGATTTTATTTCACACGCATCCAAGAAAGAAATAGCACTTCTACGCGTTTTAAGTACTCACACACACACACACGCGGAAAATATTTGCGTACATAAGACGTACGCAGCGCTGCGTACGTTAGGAGTTATTTAAGGGGTACATGGGAGTTATATCCGGGTTATACCCCCTGTAACCTCCGTGTAACTTATTTGTACACATGAAACTACAAAAACGCAAAACTCATTTGTAGGTTACAGGTAGTTTACAAAGAGGTTACAGTGGGATTACAGAGAGGTATAACCCCCCTTACCCCTTGAATAACCCCTGGACGTACGCAACACTGCGTACGTCTTATGTACGCAAATATTTCCCCCCCACACACACACCCTAACAAGTTCGCACACGCATATTAACTAAAAATGGCATCCAAGTCTCTTGAGTGGTGTAATCTTCTCTGTGTTGTTTTGGCATTCTATCTACTCCTCATTCTCTATGTCCAAAATGAAGTCTCTTCCTTCAGTTTTAGCCATCAGACGTGAAATTGTATGAAGCAACAATAAAACTTGTTAAAATGTGGTTATGGGCGTCGGTTCAGTCCTTCTTAGTTTGTTTCATCTCATTTGTTTCCCAAGTTATTTAATCACTTGTATGCTAAACTAATACTAAAATACTCACTTGAAATTTTAAAATACACAAATAAATATAAAAATATTATGGAAATAACATGCACATTTGGTACATATCATGCAACAAGATGTGTTAGATTTAGACGGTTTGTTGTTTTGCGATCGAGAGAGGAAGTGCGTTCGTAAGTTTTGAGCTTGTAAAGAGGAACTCCAAGTGTAATGTAATTTGTAAATTTCTATTCATTTTTAAGTGAAAGTTTTAATTATGGTGTGGCTTCGTGGTATTTTACCCATCCTTTGTGTTTTCTTGCTAAATCTTGTTTGTTTTTAAATATTTTTTTGTGATGTGCATTTTTTTTTAAAATTTGTTTATTTTAAATTTCTCAAATCATTTTATTTTTAGTTATGCTATTAGGTTTTTATCAAATGAATTTGATTCTACGTCCCAACAAGTTGTATCAAAGTGGGATTTTCTAAAGATCTTTGATTCGAGTTGGAGCAATAGTCGACAAAGTGAGCTGCAAGCTGGAGAAGTTCAGTGGTTTGAGCATCGCACCTTAGAAAATGTGAATTGAAGATTTGCTTTATCAAAAGAAATCATATCTGCCACTCGAATGAATCACTAAAATATTTGAATATATGACTCTAGAAGAATGGGCCGTGCTTGGTCGAACTGCATTAGGTTTGATTCGTCATTCACTTTCCTCATACATTACTTTTAATAGTGTTAATTAGAAAACTACCGGAAATCTCATGATAGCACCGACATTAATGTTTTGGAAGTCTTCAGCTTCAAATAAGGTTTTTTACCGATAAAATTATTATTCAACGTGAAGATTGTGGAAGCGAATTTGTTGGATGAACATTTGAATAAACGCGACCATCAAGTTTGACGACGAAGATGAATCATTATTAATTTTATCTTCATAGTCACACAGCTGGGATTGACTCGTTATAGAGGTAACTCTTCATGTAATACGAATATAAACTTCATTAAATTATCATATAACTCTTTTATGTTTCAATTTAAGCAATATTGAATTTAAATATTCATTTACTAATTTTTAGCATTTATTTTTTTTTATATTTTAATACCATATAAATTTTTTTTCTCTTTTAATACGTGTTGAATGGCGATTCATTATTGACTTTTTCAGGGAATTTCGTATAGGTCTTTTTGATTTTCCTTAGGTCAATTTACATTTTACAAAGCTCATTCTAGAAGCCTTTTGCCATAAATTTATTTATTTATTTTTAATTCAATTGATATAATGTATATTTGTAATATTTAAATTTAGGTGCATTTTTATAAATACCGCACAATTTGTATGTATATACATTTCCAACACCTAAACTATAATATTTATGTATACACAAATAGGTTTTTTTTACGTTTATTTCTGAGCCCACCGTTAAAGTCACTAAATGTTTAAACTCGTCTCTTTCCCTGATGGGGGCAGCCTATCCCGTCTAGAGAGATTCAACTACGAGAGATGATCATCATTGCCAACAAGAACGTATGTCTATTTACTGTTAAAAGTGTTGTCTGGTTTCAGTATAATGGTCTTTTCGTCGGGATGTTGTGAATGAAAGTTGTACAGAGTTGAGAGAGTTGAGGGGCTCCTTTTTCTCTCTCTCTCTCTTTATTTCTAGAAGAAAACCTTAAGCTTAGAAAACCTTGGATGAGCCAGATATTATGGCTTAGCNTTTTGCCATAAATTTATTTATTTATTTTTAATTCAATTGATATAATGTATATTTGTAATATTTAAATTTAGGGGCATTTCTATAAATACCGCACAATTCATATGTATTTACATTTCAACACCTGAACTCTAATATTTATGTACACACAAATAGGTTTTTTTTTACGCTTATTTCTGAGCCCACCGTCAAAGTCACTAAATGTTTAAACTCGTCTCTTTCCCTGATGGGGGCAGCCTATTCCGTCTAGAGAGATTCAACTACGGGAGATGATAATCATTGCCAGCAAGACCGTATGTCTATTTATCGTTAAAAGTGTTGTCTGGTTTCGGCATCACGGTCTTTTCGTCAGGATGTCGTGAATGGAAGTTATACATAGTTGAGAGAGTCGAGGGGCTCCTTTTTCTCTCTTTCTCTTTATTTCTAGAAGAAAACCTCGGATGAGCCAGATATTATGGCTTAGCNGTAGGGCCGAAAAGCAGTATTTAAGTCCTGGGCTGCCCACCACCCATAAGGGCTCTTCTGGGAGGTGACAAGATGCTCACATTCAATACATGATCTTTGAGACTTCTTTTGGATCTCACATTCACTCTATCTTCTACATTTCCTCTACAAAAGCAACATCTTCACAATGATATTTGATAACATAGTAAAAAATTAAAGTAGTNCTGCTGTTGTTTTGTAGCGCTTTCTATTTCTGCTATGGCTTCTTTTTTCAAACCTTTGCATATTCAATTCAAACCTCAGNTAGCGCTTTCTATTTCTGCTATGGCTTCTTTTTTCAAACCTTTGCATATTCAATTCAAGCCAGTCTCAATTTGCTTGTAATATGTGTGGAAGCCTTTATTTTTTAATTTTATATTAAGACATTGCTCTCATCTTTTTTCAGGAATAAAGATTTCAGCTAAGGGGATTATGGGTAAGCCAATATTTCTGCTAAGTTCACATTATGTTCCTTGAAGTTAGAAACAATAATTTTAAAAATTATAGTATTTGCTTGCATAGCACTCAAATCTTTAATATCACATAAAAAATATCATTATAATTTATTTCTTGAATTTGATAAATGTAAATATGAAGGTTTTGGTGTTAGATATACATGCCACTGAATTAGTATGTATTTACATATCTAGAAGCTGATCTTTGTTTTTTACATTTATACCGCCTAAATCTTTCATAACACATAAAAAATGCCTCATTTGTACCTTTTAAAAATTGAAATAAAGCTTTTCATGCATAGCAAAGTTGGCTTGTATATAAAAATTCAAATTTAGGTGTTAGATACGTAAATACATAGTAATTGAGTGGTATGTATGTAAATCCTCCTCTTTTTTTTCATTTATAGTATAATGGTTAGATTAATTAGTTAACCATCATTTGTACTCTCGAGCAACTTTTTGACCATTCGATTAATGAGTTATTTGTTTTGTTCAGCTAACTTTTTTTCATTTAGTCACTTGAAACATTCATTTTCCAACCAATCTCTCTTTGATATTTTGATTTAATATGAATTCAAATGTCCTCAGCGCAATTTTGGGATTCAATCCCTAACTTTTTGGTTTTTTTTTTTTTTTGGTTTACTGCATAAAAATCAAAATTAATCGATCACCAGTTATACCCATTTTATCAAATTTGAATGATTTATCTATTTATACCCTTTTTATCCATTTTTTCTCACATTTCTAAAATTACATCTTCTAACCCAAGACATTGCTTCTCTTATTATTGCAATTCAGCAATTCATGTTGCAGATATCTAAATTTTGAGTTGGAAAATAGGCCGACTATATAATTTTAGGGATAATTACATAGCACCTGAAGGGTTGCTATTTATAAAATTTAGCACTTATGTGATATTTTTGAATTGCCGAATTGATGTATTTACACGTGCCACAATCAAAGCAACGAGAATTTGATAAAAATGAAAAGTATGGGTTGGGGTTTTATCATGATTTTTGTTATTTGAGTGAGAATTTGAGAAATGGATGAAAGAGGGTGCTAGATTATTAAATAACAATGTTTAGGGTGCTATATATGTAATTGCCTATATGATCATTCAAATAAAAAAGGTGCGTTTGCATGCATACTCCCCCATTATTGTGTATTTACATATCTGGCTAATACCTAAACTTTACTTTTTACATTCATTCCCAAAGCTTTCATTAAACCCAAAGCTTTCATATCACATCCAAGATATCACTATTTTAACTTGAAAAAAAAAATGAAACGTGTTTTTTTATGATAGATAAGGTGGTATATATATATATATATAGGGGACTTGCAGTGAACCCCGCCAACCAATAGGCCACGGCTTGCGGCACACACAGACACACACCCATAATTTGGTATGTATGCATGTAGGTTTAGTTGCTATTCCTTAATAACTGAGCCCAAATTTCGACAGATATGTGATAGAATTATGGGTGTCAGAAAGGCCTAAAACAAATTTCATTTTACTTAGCACCAGCCGGTGAGGGTCCTCTTTACCACCACCGCCAGTTTTGTCGGCGCCGACTGCTAATTTCAATTCGTTGATCAGAAGCTGCTTCTTGTCGGTCAGGTTCGATCAATCCTATAGGCATTTTGAAGCTTAAGAATATATATATACAATGTTTTGATTGATGTTTATGTAATTATTTAGGGTTGTTAAAAAAGCTAGTTGTTAACAAATAAGTCGTATCTATTCTTTCGTTAGTAAGAGAGTCGAGCATGAAAAATTTTGTAAGCTCGAAGTTGAATGCAAACAACCCTTTGCTCTATCGTGTTTGACTCATTTTAATTCGAAATAAGAAAATTACACACACACACACAAACACACAAACACACACGAGCACATGAACCCAAAACACGAACACATTTTTAGTTGGCTCAAGCTCGGCTTGTTTACACCTCTATAATTGTTCCACTTACACATTGAGATATATACATATATTTTGTATTTATGTGTGAAAAGATGTATTTTACTTCCTTAAAAATTAAAATGGTGATATTTTTTACATGATATGAAATTTTTTTTAGTGATATAAATTTAAAAAATACTAATATTTAGGTGTTAGATATCTGAATGCATAGGAGTAACGCATAGGATTTGACCCACCATAGACTTTTATGACTCGAATCTGACTCTCCTTCAACTCGATGAGTTGAACCCAATACGAGTAACACATTCAACATTACGTAAGATAATGCTTTTTTTTTTATCAAGCTTGATTTTTGAGGTTAAAGTCAGGTCAAATTTAAGTTATTCATGTCTAGAAATTAATATTTTACTAGAACTAAGCTCAAACTCAATCTAAGTTACTTGGTTTAATTGGGAATTCTTCTAAAAATATTCTGGGGCTGAAAAATTGTGGATCCAATTTGATGACCCAAATTGCTCTAGAAACAATTTTTTTGTGACAATGCGTGTCTAATCAGCCCATCTTGTTATCTTCCCCAAACTTTGAGGCTTCTTTGACTGTAACAGTAGAATTTCATTCTTCCAGCAAGGTTTTTCTTTTTAGACAATGTACATACATGCCGCACGTTTTATTTTGTATTTAATATATAACTCCTAAACTTTTATATTTTCAAGTTTTTTTTTTAATTTTTTTTAATTAGGTGTCTAATTCCCCCAATGATAGAAACCTAGTTATGCTTTTGCAGTTTTTTCGATTAGATGAAAATATCACTCTCCTGTGAATCAGATCATGGGAATCATAGATATTTTTCTTATGAGTTCCTCGTATTATTGTTTGACAATTGGCAACATATTCTACTGAGCCTTCATCGGCGTCGCGAGAAATGTTAAGAACTCTTATTACAATTAAGTGGACTTAATCAAGCAATGTTTTTCAAGATCCTCTAGTCTCCTATTTAGGCTATAATCCCCTACTGGTGAAATGTTTAGGTTTCTAAGTTGTTGTATGTTAATTTGCTCGTTCTTTTAGTCAACAGTTAGAGGTCGCAGATCAAAAGTGCTTTTAACTTTTCAAATGACCGGTTTATACATAAATAAGAGTTGAAAAGTTAATACGGCAAATACATCAAATCAAATCTTAAAATAGTCCAACAAAAATCTCATGGATGAAAACATGATTTATCACGTTTCCCAAAACATGAGTATGAAAAGCACTTTAGAGGTCATAGATCAAAAGTGTTGTTTACTTTTTTTAATGACCAGCTTATAAGTAAATAAGGGTGAAAGTTAACACATCAAATACATCAAATCAAATCTTAAAATAGTCATTGAAAATCTCATGGATAAAAACATGATTTATCAGATTTCCCAAAACATGAGACTGAAAAACACTTTAGCCATCAAACATGATTAAAGAAATCAAGGAAAATATCGTTAAAATCGAAAGTAAGAGTTTGCACAAACGAAACAGAATCAAAACTAGGATTGCATCTCATTTTGTCCCCCTTCAAATTTTTTTTCTTACAATGAAACTCTACTTTGATTTTATTTCACGCATCCAAGAAAGAAATAGCACTTCTACGTGTTTTAAGTACTCACACACACACGCGCGCGGAAAATATTTGCGTACATAAGACGTACGCAGCGCTGCGTACGTTAGGAGTTATTTAAGGGGTACATGGGAGTTATATCCGGGTTATACCCCTGTAACCTCAGTGTAACTTATTTGTACACATGAAACTACAAAAACGCGAAACTCATTTGTAGGTTACAGGTAGTTTACAAAGAGGTTACAGTGGGGTTACAGAGAGGTATAACCCCCCTGTACCCCTTGAATAACCCCTGGACGTACGCAGCACTGCGTTCGTCTTATGTACGCAAATATTTCCCCCCCCCCCCACACACACCCTAACAAGTTCGCTTTGTGATGTGCATATTTGTTTTTTCATGCTAAATCTTGTTTGTTTTTAAATATTTTTTGTGATGTGCATTTTTTCGAAATTTTTTTTATTTTAAATTTCTCAAATCATTTTATTTTTAGTTATGCTATTAGGTTGTTATCAAATGAATTTGATTCTGCTTCCCAACAAGTGGTATCAAAGTGGGATTTTCTAAAGATCTTTGATTTGAGTTGGAGCAATAGTCGACAAAGTGAGCTGCAAGCTGGAGTAGTTCAGTGGTTTGGGCATTGCACCTTAGAAAATGTGAATTGAAGATTTGTTTTATCAAAAGAAATTATATCTGCCACTCAAATGAATCACTTAAATATTTGAATATATGACTCTAGAAGAATGGGACGTGCTTGATCGAACTGCATTAGGCTTGATCCGTCATTCACTTTCCTCATGCATTACTTTTAATATTGTTAAATTAGAAAACTACAGTATATCTCATGATAGCACTGACATTAATGTTTGAGAAGTCTTCAGCTTCAAATAAGGTTTTTTTCCGATAAAATTATTATTCAACGTGAAGATTGTTGAAGCGAATTTGGTGGATGAACATTTGAATAATTTCAAAACTGTGATAAACTAATTGTGTTACGTGACCATCAAGTTTGACGACGAGGATGAATCATTATTAATTTTATCTTCATAGTCACACAGCTGGGATTGACTCTGGTATAGAGGTAACTCTTCATGTAATATGAATATAAACTTTATTAAATTATCATATAACTCTTTTATGTTTCTATTTAAGCAATATTGAATTTAAATATTCATTTACTAATTTTTAGCATTTANGTGCTCAAAATATTGCATCGAGATTCGTGCTGGATTATGATAATTTGTTGGTGGCGTATCATATATATATATTTTTTTGAATAGTTCAATAAAATTGACTGTGCGTATTCAACGATTTTTTTTTTATTTGATCATTTTTGAAAGGCACTTTTTCCTAAACGAAGCTATGAAGGAAATATTTCTTCCCGTGGGCCCCACCAACATCGCCGGTCCATCGCAGCGGTAAGACTGCTGTTCATTACTTGTCCCGTTTCATGGCAAAATAAGAATCTTCAAAGTCAACGGTTAGAAGGCCGCCACGTACGCAAATTTGCCTCTCTTTTATTTTCGGCACATTCTACACGCATTTCTATTTGTTGCTTGCGTGAAAGTAAACACCGGATTTGGCCTATTATTAGAAATTAACAAAGGTCAGGTTATTGGTGTCATATAGTTTTTAAAAACGCATCTCGGCTATTTGGGTAAACTTCGTTTTGATAGTTTATATATTTTTAAAATGCTGAAAACAGTGTTTTTACACCGCTTGCAGTTTTCTAGCTGCGGTCTTTCTTTTCTAAAAAAAATAAAAACTTGTAGTAGTCACGGCATCTACTTTATCGACAGATTATTTTTAATCAGCTTATCAACAAATTATTTAATAAGTTGCAGGCTGCAACTGCTCCAAACAGACTCTTAATTATTTACTGACAATAAATTGGTTCTAAATGCTTTTTTTCAAGTTTAGCCCAACTGAATGGTTATATTAACAAAATAATTTTTTGATTGATGAATTTACAATAATTCTACACTTGTGATCGAATACACTAAAAAATCAATATTGTTTTAGACTTTCACAATTTCAAGTCTTTTTAGTGTTCATATGAAACACATCAAGGAATATAGCCTAAAACATTAGTGAGTAAAAGATAGAGAGTGAGAGTGTGTGCACAAAAAATAATTGATTCTTTTATGATTGACTAATTAATCTCTTAAAGTATAAATGACCACTATTTATAGGTTATGGGGTATAAAGCGTACAATTATATGCTTATCTCTGCTTTTTACTAGGGTTATTCAAGGTATTTTATGTATATAAAATAAATGAGTCTATGACTCGACTACCTTGTTTTTCAGTTGATTGAGATCAGTGGTCCTTAGGTTGGCAAGACTTATTCGACCGACTTTGTTGGGTTGGGGTAGTCGATCGACTCTTGTTATCTTTCGGTCGTTCGCACTTCACTCGGTCGGCTTGAGTCAATCGGTTTGCTGCTTTGTTCTAGTTGTTAACTGTCAACCCCAAAATGAGAAACTCGTGCCTTCAAGATGAGACCAGACTTTCGGGCAGTGGGTGAATAGTCTTAATCTGATAGCGCTTGAAAAGAGATCCATCTAGAGTGTTCATGAAGTATAGTGATGAGTCAATCAAATGACCAATGAGTTTAATAATGATTTGATCCTCTATAGAGAACAATTCCAATATGGCTCTGACTTCCTCTTTGCTAGAAGCTCTGATTCATCATGAATCATTACATGTGATCCCCACTCAAATCAGGCCAAATTCTATTATGGTTATTATGCCATATGCGGTCTACTATTGGTGGAGGGAGATTCCTTGATCACAGGAACTCTTCTCCTACATGTTCTCCTCCCGAGTGGAGCTAGATGGATGTATGCTCTTCGGGTTGACCCAAAAACTCCACTTGGTCGACCTTGAGAACAAGAACAAAGATTGCAAGTGTCGGTTCATTTTTAGATCGGCCAAAGATTAAAGGTCAGAACCGTTTGACCGCAGCGGTTTATAAGAAGATTTAATTTTGTCATGAGAGAGGTGATTTCTTCAAAAACTTGATGCGCTCGTAGTGGGTGGTAATTTTCTGCATGTTTTATGTCAATTTAATTCCCCTAAGACGATGTCAAAAACTTGACCCGACTCGAAGTTACGCAATAATTTAGCTTTTAAAAATATGGACAAAAACTTGACCCAATTTATATTGAGTATTTAATGTTTAAAATTTAAATGCTATATAGAATATATAAATTAGTTCACACACTATGGGTTCTACACAAGTGTGCGTATCGCTTCAAATAATATATAGTTTTCCTTAAAAACCCTAGTATCGATCCCACGAAGAAACAAGGTAAGAGGTCCTTAGTCAAATTCTAGTCTACTATTATTAGTCCTTAGTTTGGAAGATCGATTTAAGTGGTTTTTCTAACAAGTACTCCTAAATGTAAGTCTTAAGTTTAAAACAATTAATAACTATTCCTAAATGAAAATATTGATTCTAAAGATAACCCTTTTTGGATGAATTGGTTTGGAGAATTTTGAGATGTTAAAAACTGTTATTCTAATGTAGTGAATTGGATAACGTAAAGGAATGAGATACATTAAATATTGTATGTGCTAAGTAGGAGAAATTTTAATTCTCTACCCTCAATCAAGTGTTATAGAGAATCATTGGCTAATCTTAGATTTAGCCTCTAAATCTATGGTTAGGCTGGGAAGATACTAGCTCTCACTCCAGAGCTCCCACTTCCCTTCCCCGAAGGCTAACTCTCACTTTAGTTCTTAAACACTAAGACCAAATTGAANATATATATATATATATATCTATTTATTTGCACTCAACCCCCATGAACTTCACCATTCATGAAATTTGAATGTGATTCCACTTTATTGAGAATTACACCGCCCTCTCGGGTCTTAATGCAATTACAACGAATTTAACACGACAATGAGCCCTCATTGTAATGTAAAAGAAGTGCAAGTAAAATCATCACATTTATAATCAAAACTTCTTCTAGTATGCATCCCAATATCCTAAACATGAATCCTACTCATTACAAAAGAATAGTAAAAGGAAAACAATGACATAATCTTCTCTTGTCACTATTTCCTAATAAAAAGAAAGAGTACAAAAGATACATCACAAAGCATGAAGAAAACACAACGAAAAACTTGTTTTCATCAAAGCAAATCAACTAGATAAGTGTTTACAAAATCATAAGATAATGAAGAACACAATACTTAGTTTTTTCTCCTTGAAAGAAAGATAAAAATCTCTCCCACAAAGTCTCCCACTTATTCATGCAATGCTAGTACATCTCTTTACAAATTCTCTCAAAATCCCCACTCCAATCTCTCCAAAAAACTAGAAATCTACATTTCTACTACTATTCTAAGATCTATAAACATTCTCCACTTTTTTCCACTCACACACGCTACCTTTTCAGACATAAAATCGCTCTATTATAATATAGGGACGAATTTCCCAAGAGATGTCTCAAGCAACCTTCCAAAAAGTGTCTAAATACAGTGAATCTTGGCCATAATCGCCCAAAATCGCTTCCAAGCTATCTCGGGCACCGTTGGCGCCAGTCTGGGCGCCTTCGACACTATTTTTTTGTCACTTCTCTAGACTCGAGCGTCGTCAGCGCCAGTCTGGGCGTTGTCGGCACCGATCTGCAACACCTCCACTGTTTCACTCCGTTTTAGCTTCGTTTCGCCCGTTTCTGTTGTGTTGCATTTCTAACAGATAGACCTACAAAATAAGCATTAAAACAACATGTCTTTAAAGTATAATTTCATTCAAAAACATGTGAGAAGTGAGAAGTAGATAAAACATAGAAAGACATATCAAAATGTGTCAGACCAGAATTTCTTTCTTGCTCGTTTTAGCTCTAAATTGCACCGTTTTTGCTTCTTTTCACCATAAGTCTATTTCTTGTACCTTAAGCCAAAAACGTGCAAAATATCTTCCTTTAAAGTGCAATATCGCAAAAAATGAGTATAAAATATAGGTCTAAAAATGCTTATATTTTTGGTGCATCACTTTGGCATCGAAGGGAGGCAAATATTGCAGTTTAATACATTATCAAGGTGATCGTGAATAAAGCCCTGAACCCGAATAAGTTTGAAGCCATTACTGCAGAGCTTTTGGAGACATCAGATGTTGCTAAAAAGAAGAGAGAAATTGAGAAACTCTCACAATCTAACCAGAAGAAGCCTCGCTAGAATGCAATCCGACCAAAGGTTATTGAAGAGACAAGTTAGAAGGAGGAGGCGACCACCTGCCCTGATGTTGAGATATGAGGTTTGTACTATATTCACTATATTTCTAATGTTATCATATTAATTCAAAGGGTCTTCAGTGGGGGGTTAATTATGATTGATCGAAAGCTTACATTGATGAGTTTAGGTTCTTCGAGGTCTAGTGAAGAAAAAGGCGACTAAACTTCGAGCTACATGACCTAGTGTTTTTGTTGATGCTGCACCAGAATTTAAGATAACTGTAGTTGGTGAGGAGGAGGCATCCACAGGGGAAGAGGCTCGAGAAGAGCTCGAGGTTATTCTTATTACTTTCGCTGAAGCTCACCACAGGAAAGGCAAGGTCCCAATGGGTGAATCAGGAGCTAAACTTCCCTCGCCATTAGGGAAGAGACAAATAGGTGGCGCGGGCAGTTGGAGCACCATTCAAAAAGAGCGGTCAAAGGTCTCTCACTTTGCACAAATCGACATGTATAGGGATTCATACCCTAGTGAACCAGGTGCCGACAAGTACACCTCTACCATTCTAGATGTTCTTTAGTTTGAATGTTTTGATAAGAAATTAGAAAACTGTAAACCTCATGACCTCTATTAGGCGGTCAATCGCTATCAACTGTTGGGTCTTTCAATCACACATCATCTAATTTCTCGCTATCTCAATGCCAAGGAGATTGAATACAAGGAAAATAAGAAGGTCAAGATTGTCAAGGCCCGAGCAAAGGCGGGTGAGGAGCTGTTGGTCGCGATAGACTCTCGAGTGACTGAGGTTGAGGAGCTGGAGAATGTGTCTAAGTGGCTTTTTGCAATTCAAGACGAGAGCAAAGCTTTGTCAGAAAAGGTAGACACAATGAAGACTCGAAGGAGTTTGTTGAATGCCTGGCCAAATACCTCTAGCTCGACACGAAGTTGGAAATCAACTAGTGCATTCAGATCAGAATGTTTAACCCAAAGTACTCCGACTTGGACTAATTCAACAAACATTTCTCCTCCCCTTCAGTACCTACAACACCGATTGTAAGAAGCGCCAAGTCAGAGTATGAGCAGGCGGTTGACAACTACTCGTCAAATACATGATTTGATCGCTCTGATCCTTACACTTAGGAGATTTTGTATAGGTTTTTTAATGAAAATATATATTTTTTAAACCGATCGATGAAATGAAATGAAATATGACTTTTGTCTCATTTTTTTACCATTAATTTTTTTCGTTTTCCACACATTTCCATTAACTGCTTATGCATGTGTGTCGTTCGAATGCTTATCCTTTAGGAGAGTTTTTTTTGGTTAGTTTTGACATATTTTTTTGTTTCACTTAAATCTTATTCTACCCTAACTCACTCAGTCAAATAGTTGCCTCGAACGGTCTAACCGTTGAGGCCAGCTTCTGAGGAGATTTAATTGATACCCTTCATGGAGTTTGTTGTTATTAGGTAGGGAGCCACATTCAGAGCTTCAACATGCTTGAGTTTAGAGACAGGTTTTTTTATGCTTAAGAGTTCAGGGCCGGTTTTAATTTTGAATGTTGATTGAACTTATTGTGTTGTTGCCAGTCATTTTAAGCGTTTGATATCAATTGGACGAATTGCATTGTTATCAATTTTTCGGCATTGATGCCCAGCTCACGTCTAACACTCATTGAATCTCGGTCGCTTGTTTGGATCTTCGCCTTTGACAAAGTGTCCCCCCGTGCCAAGCTCATTAAGCAAATCTTGTCGTTGTTTTCATAGGATTAACTGTCAAGACTCAATTCTGAGGTAATTTGTTTGGTACTCTTCACAGAGCTTGTCGCTACTGGGTAGAGAACCACCTCTAGAATTATATCCAACCAAGTTTGGAGACATGTACACGATGCGTAAGCATTGCAGACTGTTTCGTCATACATTCTATAGATCAGATATCTTGTCATCGTTGTCAGCTTAACAACTTCGGTTCAAGTTCCTTAAGTACTGGCTAGTTATTGAGGCGCATGAACCCCTAGAGTGATTCATAATTGATTTGCCTAATGATTGATTCATAATTGAGTCATTCATTAAAAACCCAAAAGAGTGAAAATAATATCAGGATCTCTGATTGAATTGCCTAATGACCAATTCATAGTCGAACATATGCAATCGATAGATTTAATTATACTTTTAAAATCATACTATTTATTTAAAATAAATTCAATAATTTTGAGACATTAAATAAAAAATAAAATAGATCATTATATATATATATATATATATATATATATATATATATATATATATATATATA
>JXCR01142789.1:314999-333235 GCA_002079205.1 Phalaenopsis hybrid cultivar | reverse complement strand
AATCAAAATGTCTTCTTATTTATTTGTTTCTCATTTGCATTGCAGCTGATGGATTGCTTAAATTGGAGATTGCAAAATGAAATTGACAAGATTTTGTCTGTGAGGAGCCCAACACTTTAACTTGATGCCATTAAATACATTTGTTCTGCTGAGGATTTTTTTATTTAATCATGAAAAATATCTATTAATTACTATTTTCTCCCTTTAACTGAATTATAAAGTTGGCAGCTATTGTCTTATTTGGCAGCAAGTTCTCGTTGAAATTGCACTCATAGCTGTTGCAATGGAAGTTTTCTTAGTGTCAGATATACATACAATAATTATGTTGATACTTAATTTTAAATAAAATAAATACGAACACAAAAAGGCCAATGACCAAACGAACTTGCATTGCATCCAAAGACTTTTGTCACTTCATTGTACTTTGCATACAAAAATTAGGTCTTATTTTTATAGCTTGAATTTTTAAAATAAAATGTCAAAGATACAAAGAACTCTTTAAAATGAATTTTTGTGGAGAGCAGGAGTGAACAAATATTACCATAATTCTATTAGTAAATTAGTTAATTTAAAAAGGTGCCACTGGTTTATGTCAATTTTGTTTAATAATTGCTTATGGTTTATGTTACACGTCTTTTCAGAAACCCATACTTCCAGTTGAATTATATAGAGCAGTGAGAGATTCACAGCTTCTAGGATTATCAGGATACTCCAAGCAGGTATGCATTCTTTTTTGGGACTTTCATTGCTGTTCTTCTATAATAAGGGAGGAAGCTTCATCGTTCAGTTTACAGTATCATAAGCGTAATTAAGTTTCTTTGTAAGATAGCAACAGGCTTTTATTTTCTTTAGTGAGATCTAATTTGGAAGGTTTACAATCTTAACTAGAAGCTGGCATTTATCCTTCTTTTATTTTCACTGACTTTTAGGGCCTTCCTATCTTTGCAATTGGTGTTGGACAAAGCTCATTCGATAAAGCATCGGTATGGATTTTAGTCTATAAACTGTCTTTAACTTTGTAACTGTTTTTTCCTCCCTACCTCATTTAGAGTTGCCTAACTCTTAACATCTGATGGCTATAATAGCCTGAGCTTCTTTTTTGAAGTTTACTTTTGTCTTGGTGGTTTGTTGGTAATGTAGGATATCTTAGGATTTAGGTTTCACTAATGTAATTTTTTTATGAGTTGCTTGAAGAAATACAAAATTACAATTGACTATTTCCAGTTTTCAATTTAAGCAGAGATCAATCTCTAAGAACATTTCATTTATTCTAATGATATATAAAAGTTGTCAGAATTTGAAATTCCATGAGAAATGTGTAAAAAAAAAAACAAATATTAAAAGTCCACAACAGTCAGGATCCACAAAGTAAAAATGGGATTCAGTATGTATTAAAAATGGGAACATCACACTGATTGATCTCAAAATTGTTTAGAAGAGAGAACTATGATAGAAATCACCAATTAGAAAATCCAGTTCCTTGTGTCTGTAAAAGGAATACCATTCCACTGATGTCGTCACAGACCTACAAAGTACTAAAAAGTTTAGATCCAATAGCGTACAAATTAGCTTGTGAGGAAGTAGAATATTTTTTCAATAATTCATTGTAAATTGCATTTCTTTGAGGTTCTATTTATGATCTGAAAGGACCCAAAATGATTAGCTTCTTAAAATCTTCCAAGAAAAAGCTTAAATTTGGTATATTTAATTAAATCAATGCCAAATACCAATGTTCCAATATTCCCTTTCAAATCCTTGTCTATGACAACTACTCACGGTTTCCAACTATAGTAGCGATCACAAGAAGAGGCGAATTGATATTGGTTAGCCCAAAAAGACAAAAAACAATGAAAATTATTGTTGGAATTTAGAAGGAATCACAACAAGGTTTCATAAAATTGGAAATAAAATAACACAAATACAAACGAGACCCTCTGGCAAGGGCCAAGGTGATGAACCCTGGTTGTACAGTAGGCATGGGGTTGGTTTGAGAGGCTACGATAGCAGGTTGGTGGAGGGCAGGGAAAACACGACGTCACTCGGTGGCTGAAAGGGATTGACTGTAGTGAAGGAGGGTGTGGGTGAGGTTAGCGACAACAAGGATGGGTGCAGAAGGGCTGATGATAGTAGGTTTAGGCGCATGGATGTCTCGCGACAGCAGGAAGTGGGTTCGATAACATTCAGGGACAGGTTCAGGAAGGATGGCGATAGTGGATTTAGGCATAAGGGAAGGATGGCGACAGTGGATTTAGGCATAAGGGAAGGCTGGCGGCAACATGAAAGAGGGAGTATGACGAGGGATTGAGGAGATAACCACAATCTTGGAATAGGATACAACCAGAGTACCATTGTCCTCGGATACAACCCTAGCAAGTGAGGAAACGTTTGACAGCGGGAACTCTGAAATCAGAAAGAGAAAAACTGAATGTAAACAATAGTAACATATATTTATCATAGGAGAAAAAGGGAGAGGCGGAAAAGGCGGCAGTTCTCGCCCATTAGAGTGTCGATCTGTCTAGCCTCTTTGTTGGACCAACACAATAATGTTGGACTGGTCGGTCTAGCCCCTAGCTCCACGTCAGTCTCATGAGATTGGAGGAGCTTCAACTTCATTTATTGAAGCTTTTGGGTCCTCATATTTTGGTGTCAAGTCCGCGATATTGAACATAACAGAAATATTGTAGTCTCTTGGCAGGTAAATCTTGTAAGCGTTATCAGTCAACTTTCAGATCATTCTGAAAGGTCCATCTGCTCGAGGCTTGAGTTTTCTGAATGCTCCTGCCGAGAATCTTTCTTTCTTCAAACGAATCCACACTAGGTCCCTTTCTTGAAAAGTCACATTTTTTCTGGACTTGTTTGCCTATGCTTGGTATTTGCGGTGATGGTAGCGATTTCGTTCCCGACATCCTCGTAGAGCTTCTGATTCTCATGCAATCGTTCTCAACATCCTCGCAAATTTGTGATGTCGGCAAGAGGGGTACTAATTCAAGTGGAGTGAGCGGGGTGCATCTTGTAGTCCGAATTACGGATCTGTTGTAAGTAAATTCAGTCTAAACAGAATACAACCAGAGCATCATCTGTCCTTGAATACAATCCTAGCGATGGAGGTAACGTCTGGCGGCTGAAACTCTGAATATAGAAAGAGTAAAATTAACCCTAAACAATAATATCATACAGAAATTAGTGGGGGAGGGAGGCAACAGTTTCCACCCATTAGAGTGTCGGCTGGTTCAGCCTCCCTTCTAGACCGACAAATGTTGGATCAGTCGGTCCAACCACCCCAGCTTTGCGTCACAAACTGAGTGTCGCAAAAGTAAAAGTTGTAGAAGAAATTATTGTATAAACAAACATTGGACACTCATACTTTTCAATCCATGCCACAATCGCATGTATCACATATGGAAGGAATCTAGTAGCAATCAAATGTCTTCTAGTTACAAGAGATGTGAACTTCATTTGCACTCTAAACGATAGTTTCACTTAAGGAAAATAGTGGAAGAGGTCAACTTATCGCTTCATAATGTTGGAGAACATTAAGAGTGTTCTAGCCACAGGAAGTTGAGACTGAAAACCATTTGCATGACATGATGGTTGAAACTATAAATTATACCTAACAAAGTAATCCAAATATTGGAGAGCATATTTTTTCTTATAGACATTAACATCACAGACATGTTACATTCAAAAGAAAAATTTTAAATACAAGGTTTGAAGTAAAATAACGCAACTTAAAATAATGATGTGCTTACCTAACATTCAAATCCTGCATTTCCAATGAGTGCACACCTTCAAATTTTCATCAAACTTGGCCAGCATAGAAAAAATCAATTTAAATAAATCAAGCATTGATATTTGTCAAGTAAGGGTATAATTGTTGTACTTTTGGTAAGATAATCCATGAATCATCACAAGTTGGTTCGCCATGTTGATATGTGTGATATTTTTGACATCCAACATTAATAATAAACACAATCTTATCATTTGTTATTTCTTTCAAATTCAAGACGAGTAGATTTGTCTAGGAATGTGTTAGGCGTAGATTCACTAGGGAATAGAAAGAGAAAAATCCATGCCATTACTTATAGGTGCATTAAATAAACTTAGATCGGTTGCATTAAGGATTAGATTGATATTAGTGATTTGTAGGATTTATAATTTATAAGCATTCATCCCAATATGTTATAAGACTTTATATGGTCGCTTGTTTGCAATCGTTCAATATGTGGCATGTTTTAAGAGTTGATTCAGTGTTTTTTGCAAAAAATCACAATGAAACTTGCCTCAATTTTTTGAGGTGTTTGCCATTTTTCTTTTTACAAAAGCTAAAAAATAATGCCCATACACCCTACCTACTTTCATGCTTCACACACTCGGCAACAAGAAATAAACAAAAAAGATATCTATAATNTCAATTTAAATAAATCAAGCATTGATATTTGTCAAGTAAGGGTATAATTGTTGTACTTTTGGTAAGATAATCAATGAATCATCACAAGTTGGTTTGCCATGTTGATATGTGTGATATTTTTGACATCCAACATTAATATTAAACACAATCTTATCATTTATTATTTCTTTCAAATTCAAGACGAGTAGATTTGTCTAGGAATGTGTTAGGCGTTGATTCACTAGGGAATAGAAAGAGAAAAATCCATGCCATTACTCATAGGTGCATTAAATAAACTTAGATCGGTTGCATTAAAGATTAGATTGATATTAGTGATTTGTAGGATTTCTAATTTATAAGCATTCATCCCAATATGTTATAAGACTTTATATGTTCGCTTGTTTACAATCGTTCAATATGTGGCATGTTTTAAGATTTGATTCAGTGTTTTTTTGCAAAAATTCACAATGAGACTTGCCTCAATTTTTTGAGGTGTTTGCCATTTTTCTTTTTACAAAAGCTAAAAATTAATGCCCATACACCCTACATACTTTCATGCTCACACACTTGGCAACAAGAAATAAACAAAAAAGATATCTATAATTTTTTTATTTAATGTTTTAACCATTAATATAGTAATTATTTTAAAATTTAATTAATTTTTTATTGAATATTATTGATTAAGAAAAAGAAAAATGATTAAGATTAAAAATGAGTGGGAGAGCATGAATACAAATAAGGATGTGAGGATGAGGTGGGAGAGAACGCAACTCTTTATGTTGATAATTTTAATAAAGATATTGAATTGTGAGAGTGATGATGTTGAATTTAATTTTTTTAATATTGAATGCATGTTTTATTCTTACTTAAGGGGAGGGGTTGTATGAGTGTGTGTGANATTGAATATTATTGATTAAGAAAAAGAAAAATGATTAAGATTAAAAATGAGTGGGAGAGCATGAATACAAATGAGGATGTGAGGATGAGGTGGGAGAGAACGCAACTCTTTATGTTGATAATTTTAATAAAGTTATTGAATTGTGAGAGTGATGAGGATTGTTGAATTTAATTTTTTTAATATTGAATGCATGTTTTATTCTTACTTAAGCGGAGGGGTTGTATGAGTGTGTGTGTNATTGCTTAAATTGGAGATTGCAAAATGAAATTGACAAGATTTTGTCTGTGAGGAGCCCAACACTTTAACTTGTGCCATTAAATACATTTGTTCTGCTGAAGATTTTTTTATTTAATCATGAAAAATATCTATTAACTACTATATTCTCCCTTTAACTGAATTATGAAGTTGGCAGCTATTGTCTTATTTGGCAGAAGTTCTCGTTGAAATTGCACTCATAGGTGTTGCAATGGAAGTTTTCTTAGTGTCAGATATGCATACAATAATTATGTTGATACTTAATTTTAAATAAAATAAATACGACCACAAAAAGGCCAATGACCAAACGAACTTGCATTGCATCCAAAGACTTTTGTCACTTCATTGTACTTTGCATACAAAAATTAGGTCTTATTTTTATAGCTTGAATTTTTAAAATAAAATGTCAAAGATACAAAGAAGTCTTTAAAATGAATTTTTGTGGAGAGCAGGAGTGAACAAATATTACCATAATTCTTTTAGTAAATTAGTTAATTTAAAAAGGTGCCACTGGTTTATGTCAATTTTGTTTAATAATTGCTTATGGTTTATGTTACACGTCTTTTCAGAAACCTATACTTCCAGTTGACTTATATAGAGCAGTGAGAGATTCACAGCTTCTAGGATTATCAGGATACTCCAAGCAGGTATGCATTCTTTTTTGGGACTTTCATTGCTGTTCTTCTATAATAAGGGAGGAAGCTTAATCGTTCAGTTTACAGTATCATAAGCGTAATTAAGTTTCTTTGTAAGCTAGCAACAGGCTTTTATTTTCTTTAGTGAGATCTAATTTGGAAGGTTTACAATCTTAACTAGAAGCTGACATTTATCCTTCTTTTATTTTCACTGACTTTTAGGGCCTTCCTATCTTTGCAATTGGTGTTGGACAAAGCTCATTCGATAAAGCATCGGTATGGATTTTAGTCTATAAACTGTCTTTAACTTTGTAACTGTTTTTTCTTCCCCACCTCATTTAGAGTTGCCTAACCCTTAACATCTGATGGCTATAATAGCCTGAGCTTCTTTTTTGAAGTTTACTTTTGTCTTGGTGGTTTGTTGGTAATGTAGGATATCTTAGGATTTAGGTTTCACTAATGTAAATTTTTTATGAATTGCTTGAAGAAATTCAAAATTACACTTCACTATTTCCAGTTTTCAATTTAAGCAGAGATCAATCTCTAAGAACATTTCATTTATTCTAATGATATATAAAAGTTGTCAGAATTTGAAATTCCATGAGAAATGTGTAAAAAAAAAAGCAAATATTAAAATTCCACAACAGTCAGGATCCACCAAGTAAAAATGGGATTCAGTATGTATTAAAAATGGGAACATCACACTGATTGATCTCAAAATTGTTTAGAAGAGAGAACTATGATAGAAATCACCAATTAGAAAATCCAGTTCCTTGTGTCCCCGTAAAAGGAATACCATTCCACTGATGTCGTCACAGACCTACAAAGTACTAAAAAGTTTAGATCCAATAGCGTACAAATTTGTTTGTGAGGAAGTAGAATATTTTTTCAATAATTCATTGTAAATTGCATTTCTTTGAGGTTCTGTTTATGATCTGAAAGGACCCAAAATGAATAGCTTCTTAAAATCTTCCAAGAAAAAGCTTAAATTTGGTATATTTAATTAAATCAATGCCAAATACCAATGTTCCAATATTCCCTTTCAAATCCTTGTCTATGACAACTACTCACGGTTTCCAGCTATAGTAGTGATCACAAGAAGAGGCGAATTGATATTGGTTAGCCCAAAAGGACAAAAAAGATGAAAATTATTGTTGGAATTTAGAAGGAATCACAACAAGGTTTCATAAAATTGGAAATAAAATAACACAAATACAAACGAGACCCTCGGGCAAGGGCCAAGGTGATGAACACTAGTTGGACAGTAGATATGGGGTTGGTTTGAGAGGCTACGGTAACAGGTTGGTGGAGGGCAGGGAGAACACGACGTCACTCGGTGGCTGAAAGGGATTGACTGTAGTGAAGGAGGGTGTGGGTGAGGTTAGCGACAACAAGGATGGGTGCAGAAGGGCTGATGATAATAGGTTTAGGCGCATGGAAGGCTCGCGACAGCAGGAAGTGGGTTCGATAACAATCAGGGACAGGTTCGGGAAGGATGGAGACAGTGGATTTAGGCATAAGGGAAGGCTGGCGGCAACATGAAAGAGGGAGTATGACGAGGGATTGAGGAGATAACCATCATCTTGGAATATGATACAACCAGAGTACCATTGTCCTCGGATACAACCCTAGCAAGTGAGGAAACGTTTGACAACGGGAGCTCTGAAATCAGAAAGAGAAAAACTGAACGTAAACAATAGTAACATATATTTATCATAGGAGAAAAAAGGGGAGGCGGAAAAGGCGGCAGATCTCGCCCATTAGAGTGTCGATCTGTCTAGCCTCTTTGTTGGACCAACACAATCATGTTGGACTGGTCGGTCTAGCCCCCTAGCTCCACGCCAGTCTCATGAGATTGGAGGAGCTTCAACTTCATTTATTGAAGCTTTTGGGTCCTCTTATTTTGGTGTCAAGTCCGCGACATTGAACATAACAAAAATATTGTAGTCTCTTGGCAGATAAATCTTGTAAGCGTTATCAGTCAACTTTCAGATCATTCTGAAAGGTCCATCTGCTCGAGGCTTGAGTTTTCTGAATGCTCCTGCCAAGAATCTTTCTTTCTTCAAACGAATCCACACTAGGTCCCTTTCTTGAAAAGTTACATTTTTTCTGGACTTGTTTGCCTATGCTTGGTATTTGCGGCGATGGTAGCGATTTCGTTCCCGACATCCTCGTAGAACTTCTGATTCTCATGCAATCGTTCTCAGTATCCTCGCAAATTTGTGATGTCGGCAAGAGGGGTACTAATTCAAGTGGAGTGAGCGGGGTGCATCTTGTAGTCCGAAGTACGGATCTGTTGTAAGTAAATTCAGTCTAAACAAAATACAACCAGAGCACCATCTGTCCTTGAATACAATCCTAGCGATGGAGGTAACGACTGGCGGCTGAAACTGTGAATATAGAAAGAGTAAAATTAACCCTAAACAATAATATCATATAGAAATTAGTGGGGGAGGGAGGCGACAATTTCCGCCCATTAGAGTGTCGGCTGGTTCAGCCTCCCTTCTGGACCGACAAAATCATGTTGGATCAGTCGGTCCAACCACCCCAGCTTTGCGTCACAAACTGAGTGTCGCAAAAGTAAAAGTTGTAGAAGAAATTATTGTATAAACAAACATTGGACACTCATACTTTTCAATCCATGCCACAATCGCGTATATGGAAGGAATCTAGTAGCAATCAAATGTCTTCTAGTTACAAGAGATGTGAACTTCATTTGCACTCTAAACGATAGTTTCACTTAAGGAAAATAGTGGAAGAGGTCAACTTATCGCTTCATAATGTTGGAGAACATTAAGAGTGTTGTAGCCACAGGAAGTTGAGACTGAAAACCATTTGCATGACATGATGGTTGAAACTTTAAATTATACCTAACAAAGTAATCAAAATATTGGAGAGCATATTTTTTCTTATAGACATTAACATCACAGACATGTTACATTCAAAAGAAAAATTTTAAATTCAAGGTTTGAAGTNTTTAAATATTGGTATGATCTTATCTTTATTGCAATCAATTTCCTAAAATGGCATTAAATTGTAAGATTTTGCTTTTTTATTTTTATATTCTTCATTATTGAGGATATTTTACTTTTTGGGGATAATTATATACAGACCACCCAAAACATTAATATTTGCAAAGTAACCGCCCAGTTAATTTTTTTGAACTACTGAACCAATGTATTTACATGTANTTTAAATATTGGTATGATCTTATCTTTATTGCAATCAATTTCCTAAAATGGCATTAAATTGTAAGATTTTGCATTATTTTTTATTTTTATATTCTTCATTATTGATGATATTTTACTTTTTGGGGATAATCATACACAGACCACCCAAAACATTAATATTTGCAAAGTAACCGCCCAGTTAATTTTTTTTGAACTACTGAACCGATGTATTTACGTGTGCCACGGTAAAACTATTAAGAATTCGATAAAAATGAAAAATATGGGTTGGGTTTTTACCATGAATTTTGATATTTGTGTGAAAGTTTGAAAAATGGATGAAAGAGGATGGTTGATTTGTAAATAACAAGTTTGGGGTGGTCTGCTTGTAATTTCTTCTATTTTTTTATTATTTTGTTCTCTTGTGTGCGTGAGTGGTTGTATATTTGTGTGTGTGTGTGTATATTGATAAAGATATATACTTTTACTAGATAATAATTCAATTAATATATTCATTCTTTTCCTCTTCTTTTTATCAAAGTAGTAGGATCCTTTGGATTTTTTTTTTTTAATTGCCGTATGTAACTTTCCATTGGCCTTATTACTTATTGTGCTTACCGGCCTATGTGTGTGCGGCCCTTTTACACACTTCATACACATATGTTATCAAACTGCTTGACTCATCTCTGTTCCTCATCTCTAATTACTATGACTTAAATCTCATTATTGTTTGTTGTCGTGCTTGTAGTAATTGTTGGCTCTGTCTTTCCCACTATTGACTTTTCTCCATTACGACCTCACATGTGAATACACATCACTTCATTTTTTAGGACCCACATCGCATCCTCATCAATGATGATATCTCATATTTGTTCTCGTCAATCACAATAGCTATAAGATGCCATATACATAACTATCCTCTAAAAACAATGAACCTTTTTCTCATGTTGTCGCAGTTATCATTTCGTTAGACATTACCTATAACTAATCTCCATTGTCGACCAAAAGGCACGTGACCTTAATTGTTTCTAACAAGATTTGTTCATCTATCTATGCTTTCTACCAACAATTGTCATTGCCTTTATTCTTATTTTGTATATGCTCTATCAGTACTCTTCATTGATGCTCTCTATTGATGCCCTCTTTTTAAGGATCTTATTTGTGGTTTATCTAGCATGTATCGTCTTGATGACTTTTTGCATTTGGTGCACACTATTTCTCGTCCAAATATGTTCTTGCTTTTGTGACGCTTACAACTTCTAGCCGACAAAGCCATTGACTACTTCAGTTGATATTACTTTCAAACTCATATTTACATCTTCTATGCTACCTTAAGTTTACAAACGAGTGTTACAGTATCTCAATTATCATGTGCAGTTTTTATTTATTGTGCTAATTTGTATGATTGAACATTGATATATATATTATTATTGAGTATTTTCTCTTTTATTGTTCTCTTCTCTTATATTTTGATACATACATGTTTTTACTCATGACAATTTAGTATAGTTATTGTCCTTTCCAATTATGCCCATTCTATCATGTTATTAGAGTAATAGGATCATGTGATATTTTTTTTTAACTTTGTTGTGCTTTATTTTGTGTACTAGTGATCTTGCCTACCATTCTTTACTATTTTGTATGGTTGTTGAACTCATATGAATGTCGTTCTAGCCTATGGGCCTTTTTCACTCCCCCCATTAAGGCTGCGAATGAGTCGAGTTTGAGTGAGCTCAGGCTTGGCTTGTGTTTGGCTCTTTCGAAATCGGCTTGTGAATAGTGTGTCCATGTTCAGCTCAAAATTAGCTCGTTTAAATTAATTAGAAAAATAGATGTACGGTATTGGATTCGAACTTGCGCCGTTCTTAAGTAATAAAAGGTGCATAACCACATGATCACACGAGCTATGGTAATTTAAATTTAGATTTAACATGATTTCCTTATTTCAAACTAAAAAGAGCCGAACAGGATTCAAATATGAGTTACATAACGAGCCGAACTTTAGCTTCTCACGAACAACAAACTTTTTTTATAGCCCTAACCCCCATGCACACAAGTACAATTTTTTCATTCTCTAGCGGAGACTAAACCAATGGCTTTTTTTCCTCACTATATCAAGCCCTCCATCGGCGCTCTCTGTTTCTACTTATCATTGACGCTATTGATAACTTTGTCAATGATTTTTATTTATAACTTCTTTAAGGATCCTATTCTTGTTTTTTTTTTTTGCATGGATATCTGTGTCAACTATTTCAGTTTAATTCACACTATCTTCTTCATATATTGTTCACTTTATTAAGACACAATTTATAGACAACATAACATTTGCCTATTTATCCCTGCTGATTACTACTTAAAAATTCAGATCAACATCTTCTTTTTTGTCTCGAGTTTGTGGTAAAAGGAGCATAACCACATGATCACACGAGCTATGGAAATTTAAATTTAGATTTAAGTATACATGATTTCCTTATTTCAAACTAAAAAGAGCCGAACAGGATTCAAATATGAGTTTCATAACGAGCCGAACTTTAGCTTCTCACGAACAACAAACTTTTTTTATAGCCCTAACCCCCATGCACACAAGTACAATTTTTTCATTCTCTAGCGGAGACTAAACCAATGGCTTTTTTTCCTCACTATATCAAGCCCTCCATCGGCGCTCTCTGTTTCTACTTATCATTGACGCTATTGATAACTTTGTCAATGATTTTTATTTATAACTTCTTTAAGGATCCTATTCTTGTTTTTTTTTTTTGCATGGATATCTGTGTCAACTATTTCAGTTTAATTCACACTATCTTCTTCATATATTGTTCACTTTATTAAGACACAATTTATAGACAACATAACATTTGCCTATTTATCCCTGCTGATTACTACTTAAAAATTCAGATCAACATCTTCTTTTTTGTCTCGAGTTTGTGGAAGAGTGTTATCATATCTATATTATTGCAAATGATAGCTATATATAGTAAGAGTGTGTAATATTTATTATTATTATTATACTTTCTTATTGAATATATTTNCTCTCTGTTTCTACTTATCATTGACACTATTGATAACTTTGTCAATGATTTTTATTTATAACTTCTTTAAGGATCCTATCCTTGTTTTTTTTTTTTGCATGGATGTCTGTGTCAACTATTTCAGTCTAATTCACACTATCTTCTTCATATATTGTTCACTTTATTAAGACAGNTATTTTTTTTTAACTTTGTTGTGCTTTATTTTGTGTACTAGTGATCTTGCCTACCATTCTTACTATTTTGTAGGCTTGTTGAACTCCTATGAATGTCGTTCTAGCCTATGGGCCTTTTTCACTCCCCCCATTAAGGCTGTGAATGAGTCGAGTTTGAGTGAGCTCAGGCTTGGCTTGTGTTTGGCTCTTTCGAAATTGGCTTGTGAATAGTGTGTCCATGTTCAGCTCAAAATTAGCTCGTTTAAATTAATTAGAAAAAGAGATGTACGGTATGGGATTCGAACCTGCGCCGTTCTTAAGTAANTTGTTCTTGTCTCTTTGAATAAATGGGAGTATATGTGCTTCTATTAAGAAGACAATTTAGTAAAGATGTAACGTGTTCTGATTCTCTCTTGTAACGGGCCTTTTAATTTTTGTTATTTAATTCATTTTTTATTTAGTTTGGCCTCATTTTTTTAGTATTCATGCTATGNTTGTTCTTGTCTCTTTGAATAAATGGGAGTATATGTGCTTCTATTAAGAAGACAATTTAGTAAAGATGTAACACGTTCTGATTCTCTCTCTTGTAATGGGCCTTTTAATTCTTGTTATTTAATTCATTTTTTATTTAGTTTGGCCTCATTTTTTTAGTATTCATGCTATGGTGGTTGTCATAAATTTGAAATTGATTGCCATCAAATCATTTTCAGAGTGAATAAATTGGAATGGAATGTAGTTATTAATTACTTATATGATATTATGGTAAGCTTTTTTTACAAAATTTTAATATTTGGGGAATATGTTATTGTTTTTTTATGAAAAATGAAATTAAAATTTTTTTGGTTGGTATGAAATTCATCACTTTGTATCAAGTGTGAAGGTTGAAGGCGAAAAATTGTGCCAAGTGATCCATTTCAATGTTAATGTAATCCATCTTTTCTAGTAGTTCTTTTTTTTTGTACAAATCAAAGAGACTCTCTCTCTTCGTTTTTCTATCATCACGTTCTTCACATATCAAGCTATCATCTTCCTTGGCATGCATCAAGAGACCTCCACAATATTTAAGGCATAAATGAGTGGCGCAACTATGTTAAAATTATTAAAAATACGTTTGATGGAGAGTTGAGTAATATTAAAATAGTTTTAAAGTGATTGGATCATTTTCAATTATAGTTGGATTACTTCAAGAATCAACATTGAATCCTTTTTTTAAAATTTATTATAGAGATGTGTATAAGTTAATTCAAAGTGAGGCATCTTGATGTATACTTTTATGAATATTGTTTTGATGGATGATTCAACCACCAAGACAAGTGAAAAGTCAAAACTAATGGAGAAAAAAATTCAGAAGTCAAGGGATTCCATTTATTCAAACAGATATTGAGCATATAATCTATAATTTTAGTAGGCATAATAGTAACAATTATCAATCAATATCATTAGTAGATAAACTGGTACTTATTAGGCGTGATTGGATTCGAGTACCTTGGATCGATTATGCCAAAGAATTGGGACAGCTTAGAATTTAAATTTTAGAATTACGATTGGGTGGCTAAAACAGTGAAGTTTCTTGGAAGTATCATGTGATAAGAGAATACCATAGAGATTTGTGAGTTTAGTTCTATGAAACTGCAATTAGGTCAGTGATATCTATAAGTGTTCCAAGTGTTGAGATATAATAAAATATTTTCTAAGTTAGGTGTAGCAAAAGAAGAATGTTAGATTGATGATGGGACAAAATTTGGAAAAATATATTAAGAAATGATTATTTTATAGGAACTGTTGAATTGATTAAATATTAGGTTTTTAAAACTAGACTTAGGTGGTTTAGCACCTCATTGAAAGGTGGAAACTGCACTAATAGAACAACCTGATAAAATTAGTTTAAAGGATTAGAGAGAGGCAGAAGTTCTAAATGATCTAAGAAGCATTTATTTAATATCTCAGGCACCACTTAATAATGGTGCATGAAAATTAGGATTTATGAAGCTAACCTCAAAAACTTGGGATAAATGATAACGATTTATCACAAATGTATTTTAGCTGTATAACTAGTTTTGATTCGTTTATGGTGGCCGGTACCTTTATTACATATGATATTTTTTTTTTCTCAACTGTGTTCTCTGGTTATACTCTAATTTTATTTTACTCGTAGAAGCTTATTTTCTGAATATTCACGACTTCATGTTGTGCGTTTCTTCTTCTAAACTGCCATTTTATTTCCATTTTAGGTTCATTGCTATGTGCAATCACACATCCAGATCAATGAATACCGAGATCGTGTGATTTTGGTGAGTATCTCTGTGTTTATCTTTGAAACTGGTCCAGATGCTTCAATCATCTGTTTATTTTTATGTCCATCTCTTGCAGCCTAATGCCACAAGGAAGCATGGGAGGCATATTGGAACTTGCATAAAAATTTTGGATATGACTGGTCTGAAACTTTCAGCATTGAGCCAAATTAAGGTTTTGAGATTGTTTGTTTTTCACATTTTTTGCAAACCATACATATCTGGTCCACGTTTGTCAATTTAAATAGATATGTAATAATTATTAACTTCATGCATTTATTTATGTGTGTATTTCAGTATCTTCTTTTTTATAGTGCTTGCGTTTGAAGCCTGGCATGAGCAGAAATCTTTACATATCTAAACATCTAAAATATTGATATTTAGATTTATAAGACTTTGGTGTCGTAACCTCTGCATGAGGTGTATTTATCTTTACAAAAGTTAGTAATTGTGGTATTTTTGACGTGATATCAAAGTTTTGAGTGTTATGTATCTAAAAGAAAGTTTAGGTGTTTGATATGTAAATACACAAGAATTGTGTGGTATGCATGTAAATGGCCCTATTTTTTAGGCGATTTTCATGCATATCGCATTATCCTTATACTAATAACACTTTAGTATACTATCAAATCAAAATGTGTATGTGAAATTTTTGCTTCGCTTTAGAAAAATAATGTTAGGGGTGTAAATACCCTATTTTTTAGGCAATTTTCATGCATATCGTATTATTCTTATACTAATAACACTTTAGTATACTATCAAATCAAAATATGTGTGTGAAATTTATGCGTCGCTTTAGAAAAATATTGTTAGGGGTTTCTTTTGTGTGAAATTTAGTGTTTTGGTGTGATATTAAGTAAATATTTAAGTTTAGCTGTTAAATATGTAAATGCATAAAAAATATGTTGTGTATGCAAATCCATTATTGATCTAAATATTTACTACTTTTGCATATCCTACATCTGCAATCTTTATCTAATTTTTTTTCTTCTTTTGATGTGATTTAGTTAATGACCATCATATCAACAGTTGATGACCTGAACTACCCAGAGAAGACGGATACCTATTACATCGTCAATGCTCCATATGTATTTTCATCGTGCTGGAAGGTAGATCTGCAATCATGAAATTCATTAAATTTATTCGTAAGCTCTAATAATCAACTTTGAGCAGCAGTTTCCGAACCTTTATATATGTTTTCTTCAATTAGCAACACTGCTTTTTATTTATTTATTATCTAACTTTGTTATAAGGCTACGTCAATTATAATATTTACAAATGTTTTTGCAGGTTGTAAAACCTCTTTTGCAAGAACGGACAAGGAAAAAGGTACAAGTATTGCAAGGCTGTGGTAGGGATGAGTTATTGAAGGTATGAAATTCAAACTTTGTTCTGGTCCAAACATTTGCAGTGCTTTCTAAATCTAACTTGAGGTTGACTTTTGTCCACCATGTAGTACAAATCAATGAGATGTAGTTTTTAGTGGCAAGCAAGTGAAAGAAGCGCTCTGACGCTTTAAAACTGAGCTGTTTTATGTGTTTTAATAACCAAATTCAGTATTTTAAATTAACTATCAAACTTCATGTGTTAGATATGTAATTACATAAGAATTGTGTTATGTATGTAAATTTTCCAATTTTCTATTATTACAAGTTCCGAACCAAAATTTTGTCAGGATATACTAATCTAATTTTCTTGTGTTTATTATTAATTTTTTTTATGNTTCTTCTATTTTTTTATTATTTTGTTCCCTTGTGTGCGTGAGTGGTTGTATATTTGTGTGTGTGTGTATATATTGATAAAAATATATACTTTTACTAGATAATAATTCAATTAATATATTCATTCTTTTCCTCTTCTTTTTATCAAAGTAGTAGGATCCTTTGGATTTTTTTTTAATTGCGGTATGTAACTTTCCATTGGCCTTATTACTTATTGTGCTTACCGGCCTATGTGTGTGCGGCCCTTTTACACACTTCATACACATATGTTATCAAACTGCTTGACTCATCTCTGTTCCTCATCTCTAATTACTATGACTTAAATCTCATTATTGTTTGTTGTCGTGCTTGTAGTAACTGTTGGCTCTGTCTTTCCCATTATTGACTTTTCTCCATTATGACATCACATGTGACTACACATCACTTCATTTTTTAGGACCCACATCGCATCCTCATCAATGATGATATCTCATATTTGTTCTCGTCAATCACAATAGCTATAAGATGCCATATACATAACTATCCTCTAAAAACAATGAACCTCATTCTCATGTTGTCGCGCTTATCATCTCGTTAGACATTACCTATAACTAATCTCCATTGTCGACCAAAAGGCACGTGACCTTTATTGTTTCTGACAAGATTTGTTCATCTATCTATGCTTTCTACCAACAACTGTCATTGTCTTTATTCTTATTTTGTATATGCTCTATCAGTACTCTTCATTGATGCTCTCTATTGATGCCCTCTTTTTAAGGATCTTATTTGTGGTTTATCTAGCATGTATCGTCTTGATGACTTTTTGCATTTGGTGCACACTATTTCTCGTCCAAATATGTTCTTGCTTTTGTGACGCTTACAACTTCTAGCCGACAAAGCCATTGACTACTTCAGTTGATATTACTTTCAAACTCATATTTACATCTTCTATGCTACCTTAAGTTTACAAACGAGTGTTACAGTATCTCAATTATCATGTGTAGTTTTTATTTATTATGCTAATTTGTATGATTGAACATTGCTATATATATTATTATTGAGTATTTTCTCTTTTATTGTTCTCTTCTCTTATATTTTGATACATACATGTTTTTACTCATGACAATTTAGTATAGTTATTGTCCTTTCCAATTATGCCCATTCTATCATGTTATTAGAGTAATAGGATCATGTGATATTTTTTTTTAACTTTGTTGTGCTTTATTTTGTGTACTAGTGATCTTGCCTACCATTCTTACTATTTTGTAGGCTTGTTGAACTCCTATGAATGTCGTTCTAGCCTATGGGCCTTTTTCACTCCCCCCATTAAGGCTGTGAATGAGTCGAGTTTGAGTGAGCTCAGGCTTGGCTTGTGTTTGGCTCTTTCGAAATTGGCTTGTGAATAGTGTGTCCATGTTCAGCTCAAAATTAGCTCGTTTAAATTAATTAGAAAAAGAGATGTACGGTATGGGATTCGAACCTGCGCCGTTCTTAAGTAATAAAAGGAGCATAACCACATGATCACACGAGCTATGGAAATTTAAATTTAGATTTAAGTATACATGATTTCCTTATTTCAAACTAAAAAGAGCCGAACAGGATTCAAATATGAGTTTCATAACGAGCCGAACATTAGCTTCTCACGAACAACAAACTTTTTTTATAGCCCTAACCCCCATGCACACAAGTACAATTTTTTCATTCTCTAGCGGAGACTAAACC
>JXCR01142789.1:277654-307618 GCA_002079205.1 Phalaenopsis hybrid cultivar | reverse complement strand
AAACACAATCTGGAAGGTGCCACTCGACATGCTACCAACAAATTGGAATGCAGGCAATCCAAATATCTAAAATATGCTATGTAACAAAACTACATATACTTCTCAACATGGCGACCAAATATCTTGCATATCAAGTTATAAACTTAATTATATATAAGATCAAAATATGACAGGAATGTGAGATTGAATAGAAGGGTTTAGAGTTAAATCTAGCTTTGTTTGACTCCATCAAGTTCAACTCTGTATACAGTTCAGTTCCAGCGGTCATGTAAGTAGCAACTGTTCATTTCATTTGTATGTTATTTAATTAAATGAGATGAATTCGATTTAAAATTTTGTATGTTTATACATAAAAATAGAAATTAATTTTGTACCTGAACGTGAGCAATTTGCGTGATAAATCATTAGAAGTCAAAATATGAAAAGTGGGTCTAACAACATGCAAGTGCTCCCAACATCATTTTAGGAGCAAGTGCAAACACGCAGCAGTTGTGACACAATCAGGCTTAGTTGAGATATTCAATTCTCTGTATAAATGTGCGAGCACTGTGCTCCTCAAAGAATATCTTTCAAATTCTTCTAAATTTTATTAAAAACCCTTCTTAAATCTCACTTCAAGTGGTAAACCAAACAGCCCCTAAGCCCTAAACCCTAAATCAATCACTTATAATCAAGGATGCAACACTCGCCAGATCTACTGAATCTGAATTTCTAACCCTAATAAACTTGCCATAAAAAAACAATCCATAAAAAAGAAACATATGAGATGGAGAGAGAGAGAGAGAGAGAGAGAGAGAGAGAGAGAGAGAGAGAGAGAGAGAGAGANAGAGAGAGAGAGAGAGAGAGAGAGAGAGAGAGAGAGAGAGAGAGAGAGAGAGAGAGGTAGAGCAAGGATAGATTTCGCTGGAAGAACATAATTAGGGTTTTCTATAAACGTGAAAAAGGCTACTGAACAGAGGCCGTTTTGATCCAATAAAACAAATGAACTGCCTGTTTCTGATACGAAAATTTTGATGATTTGAATAGATTTAAATAAATCCTACTCGACTCTTAATNATAGCCCTAACCCCCATGCACACAAGTACAATTTTTTCATTCTCTAGCGGAGACTAAACCAATGGCTTTTTTCCCTCACTATATCAAGCCCTCCATCGGCGCTCTTTGTTTCTACTTATCATTGACACTATTGATAACTTTGTCAATGATTTTTATTTATAACTTCTTTAAGGGTCCTATCCTTGTTTTTTTTTTTGCATGGATATTTGTGTCAACTATTTCAGTTTAATTCACACTATCTTCTTCATATATTGTTCACTTTATTAAGACACAATATATAGACAACATAACATTTGCCTATTTATCCCTGCTGATTACTACTTAAAAATTCAGATCAACATCTTTTTTGTCTCGAGTTTGTGGGAGACTGTTATCATATCTATATTATTGCAAATGATAACTATTTATAGTAAGAATGTGTAATATTTATTATTATTATTATACTTTCTTATTGAAGATATTCTTCTTTGTTGTTCTTGTCTCTTTGAATAAATGGGAGTATATGTGCTTCTATTAAGAAGACAATTTAGTAAATATGTAACATGTTCTGATTCTCTCTCTTGTAACGTGCCTTTTAATTTTTGTTATTTAATTCATTTTTTATTTAGTTTGGCTTCATTTTTTTAGTATTCAGGCTATGGTGGTTGTCATAAATTTGAAATTGATTGCCATCAAATCATTCTCAGAGTGAATAAATTGGAATGGAATGTAGTTATTAATTACTTGTATGATATTATGGTAAGCGTTATTTACAAAATTTTAATATTTGGGGAATATGTTATTGCTTTTTATGAAAAATGAAATTTAAAATTTTTTGGTTGATATGAAATTCATCACTTTGTATCAAGTGTGAAGGTTGAAGGCGAAAAATTGTGCCTAACTGATCCATTTCAATGTTAATATAATCCATCTTTTCTAGTACTTTTTTTTTTTTTGTACAAATCAAAGAGTCTCTCTCTTCGTTTTTCTATCATCACGTTCTTCACATATCAAGCTGTCATCGTCCTTGGCATGCATCAAGAGGCCTCCACAATATTTAAGGCATAAATGAGTGGCGCAACTATGTTGAAATTATTAAAAATACGTTTGATGGAGAGTTGAGTAATATTAAAAGTAGTTTTAAAGTGATTGGATCATTTTCTATTATAGTTGGATTACTTCAAGAATCAACATTGAATCCTTTTTTTTAAAATTTATTATAGAGATGTGTATAAGTTAATTCAAAGTGAGGCATCTTGATGTATACTTTTATGAATATTGTTTTGATGGATGATTCAACCACCAAGACAAGTGAAAAGTCAAAACTAATGGAGAAAAAAATTCAGAAGTCAAGGGATTCCATTTATTCAAACAGATATTGAGCATATAATCTATAATTTTAGTAGGCATAATAGTAACAATTATCAATCATTATCATTAGTAGATAAACTGGTACTTATTAAGCGTGATGGGATTCGAGTACCTTGGATCGATTATGTGGGACAGCTTAGAATTTAAATTTTAGAATTACGATTGGGTGGCTAAAACAGTGAAGCTTCTTGGAAGTATCATGTGATAAGAGAATACCATAGAGATTTGTGAGTTTAGTTCTATGAAACTACAATTAGGTCAGTGCTATCTATAAGTGTTTAAGTGTTGAGATATAATAAAATATTTTTGAAGTTAGGTGTAGCAAAAGAAGAATGTTAGATTGATGATGGGACAAAATTTGGAAAAATATATTAAGAAATGATTATTTTATAGGAACTGTTGAATTGACATCCATTAAATATTACCTATTTAAAACTAAACTTAGGTGGTTTAGCACCTTCATTGAAAGGTGGAAACTGCACTAATAAAACAACCTGATAAAATTTGTTTAAAGGATTAGAAAGAGGCAGAAGTTCTAAATTGATATAAGAAGCATTTATTTAATATCTCAGGCATCACTTAATAATGGTGCATGAAAATTAGGATTTATGAAGCTAACCTCAAAAACTTGGGATAAATGATAATGATTTATCACAAATGTATTTTAGCTGTATAACTAGTTTTGATTCGTTTATGTTGACCGGTACCTTTATTACATATGATATATATTTTTTTCTCATTTGTGTTCTCTGGTTATACTCTAATTTTATTTTACTCGTAGAAGCTTAGTTTCTGAATATTCACGACTTCATGTTGTGTGTTTCTTCTTCTAAACTGCCATTTTATTTCCATTTTAGGTTCATTGCTATGTGCAATCACACATCCAGATCAATGAATACCGAGATCGTGTGATTTTGGTGAGTATCTCTTTGTGTTTATCTTTGAAATTGGTCCAGATGCTCCAATCATCTGTTTATTTTTATGTCTATCTCTTGCAGCCTAATGCCACAAAGAAGCATGGGAGGCATATTGGAACTTGCATAAAAATTTTGGATATGACTGGACTGAAACTTTCGGCATTGAGCCAAATTAAGGTTTTGAAATTGTTTGTTTTTCACATTTTTTGCGAACCATACATATCTGGTCCATGTTTGCCAATTTAAATAGACATGTAATAATTATTAACTTCATGCATTTATTTATGTGTGTATTTCAGTATCTTCTTTTTTATAGTGCTTGCGTGGGAAGCCGAAATCTTTACATATCTAAACATCTAAAATATTGATATTTAGATTTATAAGACTTTGGTGTCGTAACCTCTGCATGAGGTGTATTCTGCATGAGGTGTATTTATCTTTTCAAAAGTTAGTAATTGTGGTATTTTTGACGGGATATCAAAATTTTGAGAGTTATGTATCTAAAAGAAAGTTTAGGTGTTTGATATGTAAATACACAAGAATTGTGCGGTATGCATGTAAATGCCCCTATTTTTTAGGCGATTTTCATGCATATCGCATTATTCTTATACTAATAACACTTTAGTATACTATCAAATCAAAATATGTGTATGAGTTGTGTTTCAAATCAGAAAAATAATTATAGTGGTTTTTTTTTTTTTGTGAAATTAAGTATTTTGGTGTGATATTAAGTAAATATTTAAATTTAGCTGTTAAATATGTAAATGCATAAAAAATATGTTGTGTATGCAAATCCATTATTGATCTAAATATTGACTGCTTTTGCATATCCTACATCTGCAATCTTTATCTAATTTTTTTTGCTTCTTTTAATGTGATTTAGTTAATGACCATCATATCAACAGTTGATGACCTGAACTACCCAGAGAAGACGGATACCTATTACATCGTCAATGCTCCATATGTATTTTCATCGTGCTGGAAGGTAGATCTGCAATCATGAAATTCATTAAATTTATTCGTAAGCTCTAATAATCAACTTTGAGCAGCAGTTTCCGAACCTTTATATATGTTTTCTTCAATTAGCAACACTGCTTCTTATTTATTTATTGCTTGAATCGGTTTTTCTCTAACTTTGTTATAAGGCTACGTCAATTATAATATTTACAAATGTTTTTGCAGGTTGTAAAACCTCTTTTGCAAGAACGGACAAGGAAAAAGGTACAAGTATTGCAAGGCTGTGGTAGGGATGAGTTATTGAAGGTATGAAATTCAAACTTTGTTCTGGTCCAAACATTTGCAGTGCTTTCTAAATCTAACTTAAGATTGACTTTTGTCCACCATGTAGTACAAATCAATGAGATGTAATTTTTAGTGGCAAGCAATTGAAAGAAGCGCTCTGACGCTTTAAAACTGAGCTGTTTTATGTGCTTTAATAACCAAATTCAGTGTTTTAAATTTACTATCAAACTTCATGTGTTAGATATGTAATTACATAAGAATTGTGTTATGTATGTAAATTTTCCAATTTTCTATTATTACAAGTTCCGAACCAAAATTTTGTCAATTTTCTTGTGTTTATTATTATTATTTTTTATCGTGTATAGATTATGGATTACTCTTCGCTCCCACACTTTTGTCGAAGAGAAGGCTCGGGTTCAGGGTCTTCGCGATACTCGACATCGGCTGACTCCGACAGTTGCTTTTCCTTAGACCATCCCTTCCACCAACAACTATACAATTACATCAAGCAGCAGGCGCGCGGCCATCTGCCCGCCCAACCACCCGCCAAACAGGGCTCGTTCCATGTAAGTCTCCCAGACCCCGACCCGGATGGCGTAAAGATTGCGGAAACCATCGAGTCCGAGTTAATCAAATTGGAGGACCAGAAAACGGCTGACAATGCGAGTAAGCTCTCTAATTCCATTAATGGCCTCAAAATTTACAGCGAATAAATGATTCGTGTATTTATAGTAATTGCCTCTATTACNACAGGGCTCGTTCCATGTAAGTCTCCCAGACCCCGACCCGGATGGCGTAAAGATTGCGGAAACCATCGAGTCGGAGTTAATCAAATTGGAGGACCAGAAAACGGCTGACAATGCGAGTAAGCTCTCTAATTCCATTAATGGCCTCAAAATTTACAGCGAATAAATGATTCATGTATTTATAGTAATTGCCTCGATTACCTTAAAATGCATCAAATTATGCTTTTATTACTTTTATATCCTGCTGCACTCCACAAAGAAGTATGGTAAAAATATGATTTTATGAGATGACTGGGTAGGCTGAGGATTTGTGGGAGTGAATTTGAGGTCTCTTAATAGTTCTCAGCGNTGCATCAAATTATGCTTTTATTACTTTTATATCCTGCTGCACTCCACAAAGAAGTTTGGTAAAAATATGATTTTATCACATGACTGGGTAGGCTGAGGATTTGTGGGAGTGAATTTGAGGTCTCTTAATAGTTCTCAGCTGTAGACATACGAGGGGGAAGGGGATGTAAATGATTTCATGTTGTTGTAATTTAGTTATTACATGATATAATGTAAGAACCTATGGTATTATAATTCAAGTAATATTAGTTGGTTCTCTCCTTTTTCTTTTTATTCTTTTCCCCTATTAATTCATTTTTTGATCTATTAACCTTAACTTGCTTGCATAATTATTTACTTGCTGTGTGTTGGTTGAGTGTGCCTTGAAGAGAGAAATCTGATGAAATTGTTTATTTATTAATTTATATATATATATAGATGAAAATGTTTATTTAATTAAAGTTAAAATTGTGTTATAAATGTAAAAAGTTTAGATGGTAGATGTGTAATAAATAGGAATTGGGGGGGTTATGTATGTAATGCTGCTTATTTTGTTTACTCTAATGGAAAAGGAGATTACAGGAGGAATGTTTCGGGTGCTATGTAATTGCCCCTTTTATTTAAAGCAAGGAGGATCTTTTTATATAGAGAGTTTTGTTCAATATATTAATGAATAATATTCATGAATTTTTTATTGATTTGAAGTCTTTATGATTGATGGCTTTTAAAAGATTTCTGATCGAATTTAATTGAACAAAAAACTTAGAAAAGAAGCTTTACTTACATGCATACCATTTATTTCCTATGTATTTACATATCTAGCACCCAAACTTCAACTTTTACATGTATGCCACTTTAACTTACGCATTACAAGATATATTTTAGTGGCATTTTTTTTTTTAAAGTTATATAAAAGATTTGAGTGACACAACTGTAAAAAAAATGAATTTGGGCTTTTACATAAATACAAACCTTATGCATTTACATATCTAACAAAAAAATTTACTTTTTTTTACATTTATATCCACCCAAAATCTTTCACATCAAGTAAAAAATGCCGCATTTTAGCGTGGCATATATGTAAAAAAAAATTTAAAGTTCAGGTGTTAGATACATAAATACATAATAATTGAGTGGTATGTATGGAAATGCCCCAAAAAATGAATAATGAAGGCGCAGATCTAGAAATAATTTATGACTAACTATTCCAAAAGTTCTGATCACTTCAGGAGTACAAAAATAACAGTAATAGAATATCTGTAGCCAATCCATCATATTCAATAAAAGTAATATAAATATACACAGCGAAAAGTATTTATACAACAAGTGGCTGGCATTGTGACCCCTTANTATATATATATATATAATTGATTAGTAGTATTTCAAGCCAAAACGAGCCGAACATGAGCGAACAAATATTTATTCTTGTTCGACTTGTTAACTTAACAAACGAGCCGAACACGAGCTTCTTAACAAGCCGAACACGAGTTATTAGCGAACAACAAGCCGTTTTGGCAGTCCTACTCACTACTGTCAAACTGGTTCACGAGTTCAAATTCCTCTAACTAGCTTACCGATAGTGAGGGATGTCCTCAAACACGTGCAAAATGCATCATTTTACAAGTTATATATGTATATGCATGTTCTAGAAATAAAAACAATACATGTAAACAAGTTGTACGTATGAATAGACTTGATGCAATCAATGCCTCCCACATTAATGGTATTAAAAGGGTTGGTAATTTCGATTTTACATTTTAAAATCACTATTTTTAACTGAAATACACCTTTCCATGCATAGGCTGGATGGCATATACGTAAAAATCGCAGTCCAGGCGTTGGATAAGCATTAAGTGGTAAATATATTAATGGGACATTTACACACATACCACCCAACTCCATTATATTTACATATCTAACACTTAAATTTAATTTCACATTTATAGCTACCCAAATATTTGCATGCATGTAAACTTCCTACATTAATCTACATGTAAGCAAAATACACCTACCATTCTTCATATTAATACAAAATGCAACTACACGTAAACAATATGCACCTACTACAACTATACATGTAAATACATTAATGGGGCATTTACACACATACCACCCTAAACTCCTATATATTTACATATCTAACACCTAAACTTTAATTTTTACATTTATACCACCCAAAGCTTTCATATCACATCAAAAAATACCATCATTTCAACTTTAAAAGAATAAATACACCTTTTCATGCATAAGATGGCATGAATGTAAACATTGTTGAAGTTCAGGTGTTAGATATATAAATACAGAAAAAAACAAAAGTGGCATGTATGTAAACTTCCTCCAATAATTTGGGAGTGAAATTTGCATAATACTTCTAAATGTAAACAAAATGCACCTACTATTCCTCATATTATTAGAAGACGCCACTCAAACAATTCTAAGAAAATTTCAAGGAAACGTTACATTCAAAAAAATAAAAAAATAAAAAAAAAAANAAAAAAAGTGGCATGTATGTAAACTTCCTCCAATAATTTGGGAGTGAAATTTGCATAATACTTCTAAATGTAGACAAAATGCACCTACTATTCCTCATATTATTAGAAGATGCCACTCAAACAATTCTAAAAAAATTTCAAAGGAAACGTTACATGCAACAATATAAAAAAATATAAAAAAAATTACTAAGCATTAAATAAATCCTCAGCGTGGCCGAGCTTCTTTGCCACCAAGTCGTAGATCTTGTCTATCTTGTTGGGATCAAACTTGAAGAGCTGATGGGCGTCTGCTGCCTTCGCCACTGCACCTTTCAGTATTTCTTGGACCAAAACTTCCTGCATCTTCAGATAATGGCTTGGAAATAGTCTGTTCTGGCAACAAAATATTTGTTCCTGGCAAAAAATATTGAAATGCAAAATTATGATCATTAAACAGCCTATCAAAAGCGTGGGTGGGAGAGTGGCTTGACAATTGGAGATAAAATGTGAAATGAATATATTCGTGATAGGTAGCTCCAGTGGCGGACAAAATTAGAGAGAGTTGTCTTAGATGGTTTGGTCGCATTAAATGCACGACCATCTGATGGTCCGGTTAGGAGAGTAGATATTTTAGATTCGACTTATGTCAAAAAAGGCAGGAGTAGACCTAAAAAGACTTGGACATATTGTATGATCTATTATAATAATGAAAATATGATACTCAACAGGAGGTAAAAAGGCTTGTTGCTCTACAATACCTCAAAATAGCAAGAATTATCATGAATTTATAATAAGAATTAGAAAAATGAAGGAAAAATATAGCAGCAACTTGCAAACCAGAGTAAAATAAAATTGGAGATCCTGCTTACAGTTTCACTTAACAAGTCTGCTCCAGGAAGTCCGGTGACATCCCAGTCATCAAAAGATCTCAGAATAGGCTGCCCAGATGTCAGAGGAGAGTCTTTACTGCTGGAATCTAATCCTGCAACTTTTATTTTGTGATTATCAATGCTAAGGGGGCTTCCCTCAGGATCAATTTTATCTCTACTGATGGGTTTATTTATCTTCTGCATAATTTTATTATTATTATTGTTGATNAAAAAAAATTACTAAGCATTAAATAAATCCTCGGCGTGGCCGAGCTTCTTTGCAACCAAGTCGTAGATCTTGTCTATCTTGTTGGGATCAAACTTGAAGAGCTGATGGGCGTCTGCTGCCTTCGCCACTGCACCTTTCAGTATTTCTTGGACCAAAACTTCCTGCATCTTCAGATAATGGCTTGGAAATAGTCTGTTCTGGCAACAAAATATTTGTTCCTGGCAAAAAATATTAAAATGCAAAATTATGATCATTAACCGGCCTATCAAAAGCGTAGCTGGATGAGTGGCTTGACAATTAGAGATAAAATGTGAAATGGATATATTCGTGATGGGGTTCGTGTAGCTCCAGTGGCGGACAAAAATAGAGAGAGTCGTCTTAGATGGTTTGGTCGCATTAAATGTCGACCATCTGATGGTCCGGTTAGGAGAGTAGATATTTTAAATTCGACTTGTGTCAAAAAAGGCAGGAGTAGACCTAAAAAGACTTAGACGTATTGTATGATCTATTATAATTATGAAAATATGACACAATAGGAGGTAAAAAAGGCTTGTTGCTGTTCTAACCAGACTATAAAGCTACAATACCCCAAAATAGCAAGAATTATCATGAATTTATAATAAGAATTAGAAAAATGAATGAAAAATATAGAAGCAAATTGCAAACCAGAGTAAAATAAAATTGGAGATCCTGCTTACAGTTTCACTTAACAAGTCTGCTCCAGGAAGTCCGGTGACATCCCAGTCATCAAAAGATCTCAGAATAGGCTGCCCAGATGTCAGAGGAGAGTCTTTACTGCTGGAATCTAATCCTGCAACTTTTATTTTGTGATTATCAACCATGCTAAGGGGACTTCCCTCATCAATTTTATCTCTACTGATGGGTTTATTTATTTTCTGCATTAATTTATTATTATTATTGTTAAGAGCAGTGGGTTCCTTCGCTTTCTGTGCGTTGGCCTCGGCTTCCTTTCGCCTTTTCTGGTCTGTGTACATCTTTGCTTCAGCTAATGTGCGGCATCCCGCCACTCGGCACTCCTGAAAGCATAGAGTTTATGGATTAATTGGGTAATATGTTCAGGAAATGAGTGAGCTACAGATATGATCACATTTGCACTAGATTTTTCATAAAATATAGGGGTGTAAGAGATTTGAGCAGAGCTGGAGTCATTGATAGCTTAAGGTTTNCTCCTGAAAGCATAGAGTTTATGGATTAATTGGGTAATATGTTCAGGAAATGAGTGAGCTACAGATATGATCCCATTTGCACTAGATTTGTCATACAAAATAGGGGTGTAAGAGATTTGAGCAGAGCTGGAGTCATTGATAGATTAAGGTTTGAGTAATTAATCGAGTTCAAGCTCAGGTTTAATTCTATGATTTCAAGTTGGATTGCAAGCTGACTCATTTGTTATAAAAGAGAAAATGATTATACTTCAAATAATTGTAATAATAAAATGATAAAAAAGAGATAGAAATTAGAAATGAAAAAAAAAAATCAATTGATATAAGAACCTGAGATATCTAATACCTAAATTTCTTATGGATTTACATTCATACCACACAGTTCTTATGGATTTACATATCTACCACCTAAATTTAGTTATTACACTAATAACACCTTGATGTCATGAACCTAAGCATGAAAATATGTATTTCATTTTTAAAAAGACCATGCTATTGGTATTTTTTATGTGACGTTAAAGATTTGAGTGATATACACAAAGATGATCGTTTAGGTGTTAGATAAATACAAGTGGTATTTATGTAAATGCCCTGGATTTTAAATACTTTTTTATAATTTTGTGGTTAATACAATAAATTCAGGTAATTTAAGTTTATTTATATTAATAATTTTTAAACAAGCTGATTTGCAAGCTAATGAATTGAGCCATGGTTGGCTCGAGCTTAGCTCACAAGCTATTTATCGAACCAAGTTTAGGACAAGCAAGGTCACAAGTAAGATTANCCATCAAGTTCAACTCTGTACACACTTCATTTCCAGCGGTCATGTAAGTAGCAACTGTTCATTTCATTTGTAAGTTATTTAACAAAATGAGATGAATTCAATTTAAAATTTTGTATGTTTATACATAAAAATAGAAATTAATTTTGTACCTGAACGTGAGCAATTTGCGTGATAAATCATTAGAAGTCAAAACATGAAAAGTGGGTCTACCAACATGCAAGTGCTCCCAACACCATTTTAGAAGCAAGTGCAAACACGCAGCAGTTGTGACATAATCAGGCTTAGTTGAGATGTTCAATACATATATAACATAAATGTGCGAGCACTGTGCTCCTCAAAGAATATCTTTCAAATTCTTCTAAATTTTATTAAAAACCCTTCTTAAATCCCACTTCAAGTGGTAAACCAAACAGCCCCTAAACACTAAACCCTAAACCCTAAATCAATCACTTATAATCAAGGATGCAACACTCGCCAGATCTACTGAATCTGAATTTCTAACCCTAATAAACTTGCCATAAACAAACAATCCATAAAAAAGAAACATATGGGATGGATAGAAAGAGAGAGAGAGAGAGAGCAAGGATAGATTTCGCAGGAAGAACAGAATTAGTGTTTTCTATAAACGTGAAAAAGGCTACCGAACAGAGCCCGTTTTGATCCAATAAAACAAATGAACTGCCTGTTGCTGATACGAAAATTTTGATGATTTGAATAGATTTAAATAAATCCTACTCGACTCTTAAATCCTGGCACAGTCAGAATCTAATTAATCCTGGCCAAAATCACGCTAAATCCAGAATTTATTTAAAACCCTTCCTAAATCCAACTTTTAACTGAAAATCAATCACTTATAATCAAGGATTCAACACTCACCAGATCTACTGAATCTGAATCTTCAGACCCTAACAAACTTGCTATCAAAAAAGTAAAAAAAAAAAAAAATCAAAGAAACCGATGAGAAGAAGAGTGGTAGAGTAAAGATAGATCTCGCTGAAGGAGCAGATTCAGGGTTTTCTTCTTCCCATGGATTTTATGTAAAATTAACAGAGAAGATGAGAGTACCTTAACCCATTTTCCTTCCATTGATCGCGATCTTCAGAATCGCCAACAGGTTTTTTCCACTCTCCACCTTCCTCGCTCTCAGACTCCCNTGCCTCGTAATCATATCTACTTGGCTGATCAAATGTGGTATAATCGATATGAATGGATTGTTCACCCTACATTAGCTCCAATATCTCATCGTAGTATTGTTTCATGAAGCTAACACTTCCACCATGATCTACCTCCTCCAAATTTTTCTAAGATATCTTTGCTAATCTACTGCAAAATTAAAGAATTAATTTTATTATTATGTATTATAATAAAAATAGTTAACAGTAGTTATAAAATATATTAAACACATACTGCTATTCTCTCTCCTTGTGATGGGGGCAATAAGTCTCTAGCGGCTAAGTAGGGTTTAATAATACTATTACAGTGATATTGCATCCAGTAAAATTCAACTTTATCTTGCCCATCGATTCTCTTAAAACCTCGTTCGATAAGTTTAATAGACATAGACTGAATGCTAGAAAACTATCATAAAACACAATCTGGAAGGTGCCACTCGACATGCTACCAACAAATTGGAATGCAGGCAATCCAAATATCTAAAATATGCTATGTAACAAAACTACTTATAATTCTCAACATGGCGACCAAATATCTTGCATATCAAGTTATAAACTTAATTATATATAAGATCAAAATATGACAGGAATGTGAGATTGAATAGAAGGGTTTAGAGTTAAATCTAGCTTTGTTTGACTCCATCAAGTTCAACTCTGTACACACTTCATTTCCAGCGGTCATGTAAGTAGCAACTGTTCATTTCATTTGTATGTTACTTAACTAAATGAGATGAATTCGATTTAAAATTTTGTATGTTTATACAGAAAAATAGAAATTAATTTTGTACCTGAACGTGAGCAATTTGCGTGATAAATCATTAGAAGTCAAAATATGAAAAGTGGGTCTAACAACATGCAAGTGCTCCCAACATCATTTTAGGAGCAAGTGCAAACACACAGCAGTTGTGACATAATCAGGCTTAGTTGAGATATTCAGTTCTCTGTATAAATGTGCGAGCACTGTGCTCCTCAAAGAATATCTTTCAAATTCTTCTAAATTTTATTAAAAACCCTTCTTAAATCCCACTTCAAGTGGTAAACCAAACAGCCTCTAAACCCTAAACCCTAAATCAATCACTTATAATCAACGATGCAACCCTCGCCAGATCTACTGAATCTGAATTTCTAACCCTCATAAACTTGCCATAACAAAAAAAACCATAAAAAAGAAACATATGAGATGCAGCAAGAGAGAGAGGTAGAGCAAGGATAGATTTCGCTGGAAGAACAGAATTATGGTTTTCTATAAACGTGAAAAAGGCTACCGAACAGAGCCCGTTTTGATCCAATAAAACAAATGAACTGCCTGTTGCTGATACGAAATTTTGATGATTTGAATAGATTTAAATAAATCCTACTCCTCTTAAATCCTAGCACCATCAGAATCTAATTAATCCTGGCCAAAATCACGCTAAATCCAGAATTTATTTAAAACCCTTCCTAAATCCAACTTTTAACTGAAAATCAATCACTTATTATCAAGGATTCAACACTCACCAGATCCTGAATCTGAATCTTCAGACCCTAATAAACTTGCTATCAAAAAAGTTTAAAAAAAAAAAAAATCAAAGAAACCGATGAGAAGGAGAGAGGTAGAGTAAAGATAGATCTCCCTGAAGGAGCAGATTTAGGGTTTTCTTCTTCCCATGTATTTTATGTAAAATTAACAGAGAAGATGAGAGTACCTTAACCCATTTTCCTTCCATTGATCGCGATCTTCAGAATCGCCAACAGGTTTTTGCACTCTCCACCTTCCTCGCTCTTAAGCCCTCCCTTGCCTCATCTTCACCCGAGTATATATACTGCAGTCTGCAGGTATGATCTTCTCCGGAGTCGGTGGGCCCAACTAATTGTAATACACAATAATGTGATANATGAGAAGGAGAGAGGTAGAGTAAAGATAGATCTCCCTGAAGGAGCAGATTTAGGGTTTTCTTCTTCCCATGGATTTTATGTAAAATTAACAGAGAAGATGAGAGTACCTTGACCCATTTTCCTTCCATTGATCGCGATCTTCAGAATCGCCAACAGGTTTTTGCACTCTCCACCTTCCTCGCTCTCAAACCCGCTTGCCTCATCTTCACCCGAGTATATATACTGCAGGTATGATCTTCTCCGGAGTCGGTGGGCCCAACTAATTGTAATACACAATAATGTGAGATTTTTTTAATATATATTTATAAATTTGATTATTATAATTACAAATCATAGAATTCAGTGAGTGTGTGTGTATACATCTTAGAGGGATGGCCAAAGAATGTTATATGAGCTCTCTGCGAACCTTATGTGTCTAATTATTCGATGACCACACTCACTTCTAGGGGTGTAAATGAGCCGAACATGAGCGAGCCCAGACTCAGCTTGTGTTCGGCTCGTTTATATTTCGAGCTCAAAAAGTGTTCGTTTTCGCCTCATTTGCTTAACGAGCCGAACACGAGTTAACTTTTGACAACCCTAATCACGTAGTCATAAGATGTTTAAGGATTGAGACAATTTAAAACATCATTTGAATCTAAATTAATATTCTTTATTCTATTTTCTCATTAATACTTTTGATTGATTACAAATCTTTGTAGCCTTGTAGTCAATTAAAATATTTAAAAAAAACTACTAATCAAAGATATATATATAATTAATTAGTAGTATTTCGAACCAAAACNATATATATTAAAAGGATGGCCGAAGAATGTTATACGAGCTCCCTGCCAACCTCATGTGTCTAATTATTCGATGACCACACTCACTACTAGGGGTGTAAATGAGTCGAACATGAGCGAGACCAGACTCAGCTTGTGTTCAGCTCGTTTATATTTCGAGCTTAAAAAGTGTGTTTGTGTTCGCCTCGTTTGCTTAACGAGCCGAACACCGAGTTGTTCACGAACAAAGAACCGTTTTGACAACCCTAATCACGTAGTCATAAGATGTTTAAGGATTGAGACAAAATTTAAAACATCATATGAATCTAATTTAATAATTTTTATTCTATTTTATTCATTAATACTTTTAATTGATTATAAATCTTTGTAGCCTTGTAGTCAATTAAAATTTTTAAAAAAACTACTCATCAAAGATATATATATAATTGATTAGTAGTATTTCGAACCAAAACGAGTTGAACACGAGCGAACAAATATTTATTCTTGTTCGGCTCGTTAACTTAGCAAACAAACCGAACACGAGCTTCTTAACAAGCCGAACACAGTTATTTGCGAACAACAAGCCGTTTTGACAACCCTGCTCACTACTGGCAAACTGGGTCACGAGTTCAAATTCCTCTAACTAGTTTACCGATAGTGAGGGATGTCCTCGAACACGTGTAAAATGCATCATTTTACAAGTTATATATGTATATGCAAGTTCTAGAAATAAAAACAATACATGTAAACAAGTTGTACGTATGAATAGACTTGATGTAATCAATGCCTCCCACATTAATGGTATTAAAAGGGTTGGTAATTTTGATCTTACATTTTAAAATCTCTATTTTTAACTGAAATACACCTTTCCATGCATAGGCTGGATGGCACATACGTAAAAATCAAAGTCCAGGCGTTGGATATGAATTAAGTGGTAAATATATTAATGGGACATTTACACACATACCACCCAACTCCATTATATTTACATATCTAACACTTAGATTTAATTTCACATTTATAGCACCCAAATATTTGCATGCACCTAAACTTCCTACATTAATCTGGGAGTGAAATGGGCATATAATTTCTACATGCAAGCAAAATACACCTACCNAGTTTACCGATAGTGAGGGATGTCCTCGAACACGTGTAAAATGCATCATTTTACAAGTTATATATGTATATGGAAGTTCTAGAAATAAAAACAATACATGTAAACAAGTTGTACGTATGAATAGACTAGATGCAATCAATGCCACCCACATTAATGGTATTAAAAGAGTTGGTAATTTTGATTTTACATTTTAAAATCTCTATTTTTAACTGAAAAACACCTTTCCATGCATAGGCTGGATGGCACATACGTAAAAATCAAAGTCCAGGCGTTGGATAAGAATTAAGTGGTAAATATATTAATGTGACATTTACACACATACCACCCAACTCCATTATATTTACATATCTAACACTTAAATTTAATTTCACATTTATAGCTACCCAAATATTTGCATGCACCTAAACTTCCTACATTAATCTGGGAGTGAAATGGGCAAAAAAATTCTACATGTAAGCAAAATACACCTACTATTCTTCATATTAATACAAAATGCAACTACATGTAAACAATATGCACCTACTACAATTATACATGTAAATACATTAATGGGGCCATTTACACACATACCACCCAAACTCCTATATATTTACATATCTAACACCTAAACTTTAATTTTTACATTTATACCACCCATAGCTTTCATATCACATCAAAGAATACCATCATTATAACTTTAAAAGAATAAATTTGCATAAGATGGCATGAATGTAAAAAATTGTTGAAGTTCAGGGGTTAGATATATAAATACAGAAAACAAAAGTGGCATGTATGTAAACTTCCTCCAATAATTTGGGAGTGAAATTTGCATAATACTTCTAAATGTAAACAAAATGCACCTACTATTCCTCATATTATTAGAAGACGCAACTCAAACAATTCTAAGAAAATTTCAAGGAAACGTTACATTCAAAAATATAAAAAAAATAAAAAAAAAATNCAAGCTGACTCATTTGTTATAAAAGAGAAAATGATTATACTTCAAATAATTGTAATAATAAAATGATAAAAAGGAGTTAGAAATTAGAAATGAATTGATATAAGAACCTGAGATATCTAATACCTAAAGTTCTTATGGATTTACATTCATACCACACAGTTCTTATGGATTTACATATCTAACACCTAAAGTTAGTTATTACACTAATAGCACCTTGATGTCATAAACCTAAGCATGAAAATGTGTATTTCATTTTTAAAAAGACCATGATATTGGTATTTTTTATGTGACGTTAAAGATTTGAGTGATATACACAAAGATGATCGTTTATGTGTTAGATAGATAAATACAAAAGAATTGTGTGGTATTTATGTAAATGCCCTGGATTTTAAATACTTTTTTATAATTTTGTAGTTAATACAATAAATTCAGGTAATTTAAGTTTATTTATATTAATAATTTTTAAACAAGCTGATTTGCAAGCTAATGAATTGAGCCATGGTTGGCTCGAGCTTAGCTCACGAGCTATTTATCGAACCGAGTTTAGGACGAGCAAGGTCACAAGTAAGATTGACTCACACCTCTAAAATAAAGAATAAATTTGAGTTAAAACAAACAAATTACCATACCTGAAGCTCTTGAATTTTTCTTCTAATTCTACGCTCCTCAATAACATTGCTCACTAGTGCATCGTGGTCTTCTTGAGATAGAAAACGCATGAACACCTTGTAACGATGATACACCTCTCTATCTTCATTTGACAATTCCTTTTCTAATGGATGAGGATAAAGTAGATTCCTCTCTAATATGAAGTCCTTTCTCCTTTTCCTCTCTTCAAGCCTAACATGAAAGCTCAAAATAAAATCTCCACTAATAAATTCTAACAGTCCAATGGAAAGTATAAAATCTGTGTCAAAATCAATTGGACTCATGAAAAAACAAGTTCCAACTTCAATTAAGAGTTCGCTGATATCACAGAGAATGGAAACAGCTAGATGAAGATATGTTGAAGGAATATGGTTAGTTTTGGGTTTAGCTTATTGTGCAGAATAAAAGCCTATAGGCAGCCCAAATAAATTACCATCATGACGTAGAGTTCAAGAGTAAATATCAAATTAAATAAGCATGAAAAACAAAATAAAAAAATCATGAAGTGCAAATATGAGGAAAGAATAAACAAAACACATCTTTTCTTTTTTTCTTTTCCTTTTTTTTCGGGTAAACTGAATGCCATGCCCAGCAGGATATTATTGCAAAATAAAATACAAACTAATTAGTCTAAACTGAGATTTCAGACAAAAATACAGAATGATAATGAAAAGTCCCAGAACAGCAAGACAAAACAAATATAGACTTCTCAAACTTTTACAAACTCTGGCAGAAAGAAGAACAAACATGAAACCAAATAATGAAAGAGAGNTTAGATTAGGTAGAATTCATTATAGATTTAGATTAGGATACTCAGCCAACTGTGATATTTGTAAAACCACTCTACAAAGCATTATAAAATGTCAGGTATAAAAAACAAATTTGCTTCCATTATGAACAATTTATTGCAACTTTTCATTATTAATGCATTGGCCATTATGTACGAGAGGCAGAATTCTTTTATCGGGCATTGAAATTTAAAGCAAAATCAAACAATGAGCTTTATCCATATCAAAGGATTATATCATGAAGGGTAACTGCAAGCAATTGTGGAAAATTCATCACTTTGATGGATAAGATCCCTCATAAACAAAACAAATGTGAGCATTGGAGATTTAATTTGTATATTGCTGAACTTAAATACCTTCTACTGGTGTTAAGCTTTCGATCTTAGTTCCATCTGAAACATCTTTAAGCTGTCCCATATTTGAGACTTTTTTAGAGGCACCTAAGTGTAAAATACATTTTCAGTTATGGAAAAATACAAGCACAGAATTTAAACATAAGCTTCTAAGAAGACAGCATTTAAATTACTAAAGCAATTTAAAGATGGCATACCAGCGGTTAAACCAGATGGTGACCGTCCAGCAAGAACTTCTCCGCTCAATTCTTCAAACCTAAGGAAAATAAATCAAGGAAGAACACCAAGTAAAATACCTTTACATTTTAGATATAAGGACAAGATCCAGTCAGTATCTAGCTCACTTGAACCTTGAAGGAGAGAAAGGAGACTCCTCTTTGGGTGTAGCGTCACCAAGCACCGATATTCCTATGGAAGAAAAACAAGGTTAATTTGTAAAATTGCATCAAAAAACAGGTAAAAAACACAAAAAAATTTCAACTAAATGCCAAATAAATAAATAAATAAATAAACAGTATCCCATGGCAAAACATACTGTAGAAGTCCAACATAAGAAAATAAGAAAATTTTTAAAAAAACCAGCCTAATGTCTCAAGCATGTTTTGAATCTAGAAGAACCAATTATAGATTCTGAAATCATTAATAACACATAACAAGCATATTCAAGGCACAACACGAGAGCAATGAATTAAAGGGGCCCTTCATGAAAAATAACGACCACTTTTAAGACAAAAAATACTAATTAGATGTGTAGGAGAAGTTTAAAAAAAAATCAAATTTTCCATGTCACCTTATGTTCAAAGTNACAAGTATATTCAAGGTACAACACGAGAGCAATGAATTAAAGGGGCCCTTCATGAAAAATAACGACCACTTTAAAGACAAAAAATACTAATTAGATGTATAGGAGAAGTTTAAAAAAAAATCAAATTTTCCATGTCACCTTATGTTCAAAGAAATATCAAACTAATTCTTTGCCCGTCATTATTAAAAAAAATAACAATAATTTTTAAGTTTATATTAATGTAAAAGGTATATAATTTTTGTATTTTGAAAATAGCGGTGTTTTAATTTTTAAAAAATGAGACCAAATGGATCTCATTTGTCTAATAGTTTACATAATTGTACCTGATATTGCGAATATTATACATTCCTGAAAGATAAGTGTATATCTCGGCGATTGACCCAATCAAGTAAACTAAGAAATTTGTGATATTTGTTTGGCTTGCGAACTTTTATGTGTGACCAACAAGCTTTCCTAAATAACATAAATATTAAGTAGAGCTTATTTTACCTGGGTTCCAAATTTCCTATAGAGACAAACCTCTATAGTTAATTAATCTCAAATGATTGAGGTAACTTGAGAAAACTCTCGATGATGATCAGAGGTACTAGTCTTCATGAATTCAACGTTTAGGTTTTCACGACATGAAGCGAAAAATTAAATAGGAAAGGATCAAATAGGAGCAGTTATTTCAAGAGTCCAAAAGAAGGAAAATGTGGGGACGTCACAGATCCTGAGAAGAACCCTTAGTGACTTCTCAAACTATCCTACTGTGTGGTTGCATTTTAGAGATGATATTACTTAAGTGTTTAACCATTCCAATTTTATTATTTAAAGCTTGGACTTGCATAATACCCGATTATGCAAAAAACCCACGGAGATATGAGGGTTTATGTTCTACCGGACGACAACCTCAGATCCTAATACGAGTTATGACTTACGCTGCACAACATGGTTGCACAAGAGCATAAAGAGGGTGTGAGGATTTACGTCACGCTGGACGAGCCACCTCGAAGTTCTATGGGTTGTTATTTAGACTAGGGAGATGGATTGCTGAAGAAGATTCTCTTGTTGCTCAGTCCAAGCTCTTCGTCGTGCTGCCCACGAAGTTAGCCCTGAGCCTCCTGCTGTAGTAATAGCTTCAAGGTTTAAGGGTTTGAGTTTTATGTCACATTTTTTGTTTTTTCGTCACGTTGTTGACTCATCAAAGACGTTCTCCTCGACAGGCGATGGAGCATCACGCAGTGATGAAGAGGCTCTGGTCTCAACAACGTTGATTTCTGTGAATTCTTCCCCCATGTAATCTGACAGACCATAGTCTTTGTTACCTATATATTTTCTCCGTTCTTCAGACAACCGTGTAATGTCGGTTCGGAGCCTCTCCAACATAGCCTCGATCGACTTACCTATGAAAACTTTAAGGTCAGTTGGAATCTTTTGATGAGCATCATTTCTTTCGTCGAGCGCTAGCGTAGTCGTGTAAAAGTCAATTGGAATAATTGGATCAACATAAATTAAATTGATAAAACCTTTTTCAGGTTCCCTCAAATATTTTTTTTGGAATTGTTATGTTCCCATTCTCGAAGTTCGAGCTGGTTCTTGAAAGCGAAGTAATTTTCTATAATTTTCTAACCATTCTATGATATGTGCAATACAATGGATGGTCCTTATCCACCTCTTCTAGCTTCTTGGTCTCAGGTAGCCGGAATTCTTGATAAAGTTGCGGAACATTTTTCCTACCACTTCATTCTTAAGAGGATATATCTTATTCAAATGTTCTTCTATGGTCGGAGGTCACTTTCCATTCATCTGATATTGTTTTTGCTGAAATGACTGCTGACTGTACCGTTGAGAAGGTTGGCATTTGTGCCTTGACTATTCTGACTTTATCTGTATCGATTGTTTGCCTTCGTCAATCGTTGCCACTATCTCAGACCTTTTCTTGAATGTCTTCATTGGCTTCGGCCTCTCAGCTTTTACTAGAAAACCCAATTGCTTGGCCTCTTACTGCAAGCTTCCGGCTTTGCTGTGTAGCTTCTCNATAACTAGCCAAGTATTAAAATTGCCAGAATACTGACAGAATTTTTATATTGATGATAAAGCTTGATACATTGCATTAGATTATTTAGAGAAATGAAAACATGTTAGATTAAAGGAGGTTATTGCTTGAAATAGTTCAAATCCAGAATTAACTAAGAAAGCTAAGCAAAAGCCTTCTAACAAAAGTCAAACAATCTCCAAAATGGATAACAAAAACAACACTTATCTATTTACAAGTTTCAACTTCTACATCAGGATGCTTACATAGTTACTAGCATAGGCATGCCTTCACTACCAAAGCCCACAACAGTTGCTAAAAACATGAAATAAAAATAAAAACTTCAGTAAAATTTCAATTTTTTTAGTATGTGATACCCTTATACAACTTCAAATTACCCAAATTATAGGTCTGCAATCGAGCCAAGTTGAGTCGAGTGCATCATGGATTGGACTTGACGTGGTCAAATCATAATTTGTTCATGTTCGGTTCGAGCTTACACTGAGCTTTCATATATATGTTCAAACTTGGTTTGGTTAAATTTTTTAATGNTTGAGTCGAGTGCATCATGAATTGGACTTGACCTGGTCAAATCATAATTTGTTCATGTTCGGTTCGAGCTTACACTAAGTTTTCATATATATGTTCAAACTTGGTTTGGTTAAATTTTTTAATATTCATTCTTGATTTATACTCGACTTTTTATATTAATTGAACAATAAGAACTTTATATCTATATTGATATTAAGTTATAACATATTACACTTATATATATATAATTAAATAAGTTTTAATTAATCAAATTTTCATTTAAATAAAATATATCATATAAGACTAGAGTATTTAACAAGTTACTTGTTGAATAACAAATGAGTTTGTTCATAAACATCAACAAACAAGTTAGACTATGTTCAATATTGATTCATTTAAACTCTGAATTTTTAAAATATGTTCAAATTTGTTAATTTACTAATTTGAATTAACATGATTAAATATTAATCGAGCCGAGTTTGACTTGTTCATCAAGTGCATTGGTACATTTATAGCCCTACCATGTTATATATGCATCTAATATGAAATTGTCACAAAACTAAAAAAATTGAAAGCAAAAAAATAAGTTCAATAGCTATAAATTTGTAGCAACTCAAAACAACAGCGAAACTATATCCACGACCCTTTTGCTTGTTCAACAGATTCATTTGTTATTAATAGGCTTGCGAACGAGCCAAACATTTGACAAGTTACTTGTGACCAAGCTCGACTAAAGCTCATTCATGATAAATTAGACTTGGAATTGGCATACCNCCCTACCATGTTATATATGCATCTAATATGAAATTGTCACAAAACTAAAAAAATTGAAAGCAAAAAAATAAGATCAATAGCTATAAATTTGTAGCAACTCAAAACAAGAGCGAAACTATATCCACAGCCCTTTTGCTTGTTCAACAGATCCATTTGTTATCAATAGGGTTGCGAACGAGCCAAACATTTGACAAGCTANGTACATTTATAGCCCTACCATGTTATATATGCATCTAATATGAAATTGTCACAAAACTAAAAAAATTGAAAGAAAAAAAATAAGATCAATAGCTATAAATTTGTAGCAACTCAAAAGAATAGCGAAACTATATCCACAGCCCTTTTGCTTGTAAAACAGATTCATTTGTTATCACTAGGGTTGCGAACGAGCCAAACATTTGACAAGCTGCTTGTGACCAAGCTCGACTAAAGCTCATTCATGATAAATTAGACTTGGAATTGGCATACTGTAGCTAATACTGTTCATGATCATAAATAAATAGAGCCTTTTAAAAAATTCCAATTCTAAATTTTTGTGCCAAAATTCTCATGGTATTTATTAGTATATGCATACCTAAACAGTAAAACCTTCTTTAAAAATGAATAAAAGGAAGCACAGTTATGGTTCATCTTCTGCTCTTAAGTCCTGATTCTCATATGGCCCCAAATNTGATCATAAATAAATAGAGCCTTTTAAAAAATTCCAATTCTAAATTTTTGTGCCAAAATTCTCATGGTATTTCTTAGTATATGCATACCTAAACAGTAAAACCTTCTTTAAAAATGAATAAAAGGAAGTACAGTTATGGTTCATCTTCTGCTCATAAGTCCTGATTCTCATATGGCCCCAAATAACCAAAGTAATACGCAACTTACAATAATCAGAAACTGCATAATTGAAAAAAAAAAACCTTAAAAATTAAGTCATAGACTCAGAGATTTAGGCCTTTGCTGTAGTTCAATACATAGTGAGCTCAAAATCTTCCATAATGGAACAACTTAATTAAAGGAAAGCCCCAGTCACATTCTCTTTAGTCAGATCAGATTCATCAGTAAATCAATGACCAAACCAAAAAGTCATACTACGCTAAATAGTAAATGGCAGATAATGAAAGTGAATTAGATTAGGTAGAATTCATTATCGATTTAGATTAGGATATTCAGCCAACTGTGATATTGGTAAAACCACTCAACAAAGCATTATAAAATGTCAGGTATAAAAAACAAATTTGCTTCCATTATAAATCAACCAAAATCATCTCTACAAAATAATTAGTAACAATTTATTGCAACTTTTCATTATTAATGCATTGGCCATTATGTACGAGAGGCAGAATTCTTTTATCGGGAATTGAAATTTAAAGCAAAATCAAACAATGAGCTTTATCCATATCAAAGGATTATATCATGAAGGGTAACTGCAAGCAATTGGGAAAATTCATCGCTTTGATGGATAAGATCCCTCATAAACAAAAACAAATGTGAGCATTGGAGATTTAATTTGTATATTGCTGAACTTACATACCTTCTACTGGTGTTAAGCTTTCGATCTTAGTTCCATCTGAACCATCTTTAAGCTGCNATATATATACATATGTGTGTGTGTGTGCGCGCGCAACGCTACTAAAATTTAAAATCAATTAAAATTATTAATAAAAAAATTGAATAAAATATATTTAAATAAGTTAAATAATATTTTAATATAAATAATAAGATTTAAATCTCATCTCAGATCCCAACCCTCACCATTCTATGAATGTCTGATAAGAGTTGTCAAAAACATTCTTTATTCGTGAACAGCTCGTGTTCAGCTAACCAAACTAATAAGTCGAACACGAACAATGATATTTTTTAACGAGCCAAACAGAAGCTAAGCTTGGTCCTGCTCCTGTTCAGCTCCTTTGCACCGCTACATTCGAGATTGTAATTATGTTTAAATGGAATAGCAGGATATAAAACAATTGAATTATTAATGTATCTCTTACCAATTTATAAATAATGAATTCTTCATTTATAACACCGCACTCACAATATAATGGAGATATTTTAAAAAGTAGCACTAATATTTCTGTTTCATGGGACGGAGCACGACACACAAATAATAAAAAAAAAATAATAAATAAATAAATAAAAGGAGCAGAAACGCTCTTCCAGGGGACCTGTAATATTTTAGCTATAATATATAGAAAACGCCCCTAATACAATATTATAAAAATTAATTTTTTTATTAAAAAATAATTATAAATTTATATTATATTAGTTATTTTTTAAATAATTTCAAATTAATTAAAATATATACATGAACATAATGGCTGGACTAACAATAAATGAAATTCAAAATAAGTTATTTTGGAATAAAATATTATCATAATATAATGTTCTTAGAATATCATTATCTTCTCTGCCAGTATAAAAAGACCCCAACACTCGGTGTATATCGTGAAGGTGGGTCANATTCAAAATAAGTTATTTTGGAATAAAATATTATCATAATATAATGTTCTTAGAATACCATTATCTTCTCTGTCAGTATAAAATGACCCCAGCACCCGGTGTATATCGTGAAGGTGGATCGCAGGGGTCGATCTCACAAATGATGGCCTTGAAATTCTTCTTCAACATCATTCGTAGCTTGTTAGGGCACACATAATAATTATCTTCATTCATGAGTATTGGTGGTGTATAAATTCGACGTATGCCGAAAAATAACCCTACAATAGATGTAGGTGCAGACATGAGAATGCTTTAAAAATTTAAATCCTAATCCTCTCCAATAGATGTTAATTCTAAATTATATGAGGGATCCTCGTATATCGATGATCTTGCATAACCGGTGGGTCTTATATATCCGCAAGGTCATGTATAGTTAGGAGGGGCCCACAAATGTTGATTGGTCAAGATAAACAGATGATAGTGGCNATTCAAAATAAGTTATTTTGGAATAAAATATTATCATAATATAATGTTCTTAGAATACCATTATCTTCTCTGCCAGTATAAAATGACCCCAGCACCCGGCACATATCATGAAGGTGGGTCGCAGGGGCCGATCTCACAAATGATGGCCTTGAAATACTTCTTCAACATCATTCGTAGCTTGTTAGGGCACACATAATAATTATCTTCATTCATGAGTATTGGTGGTGTATAAATTGGAGGTATGCCGAAAAATAACCCTACAATAGATGTAGGTGCACACATGAGAATGCTTTAAAAATTTAAATCCAGATCCTCTCCAATAGATGTTAATTCTAAATTATATGAAGGATCCTCGTATATCGATGATCCTGCATAACCGGTGGGTCTTATATATCCGCAAGTTCCTGCATAGTTAGGAGGGGCCCACAAATGTTGATTGGTCAAGATAAACAGATGATTGTGANATTCGTAGCTTGTTAGGGCACACATAATAATTATCTTCATTCATGAGTATTGGTGGTGTATAAATTGGAGGTGCGCCGAAAAATAACCCTACAATAGATGTAGGTGCAGACATGAGAATGCTTTAAAAGTTTAAATCCAGATCCTCTCCAATAGATGTTTATTCTAATTTATATGAGGGATCCTCGTATATCGATGATCCTGCATAATTGGTGGGTCTTATATATCCGCAAGGTCCTGCATAGTTAGGAGGGGCCCAGAAATGTTGTTTGGTCAAGATAAACATATGATTGTGGATATTGTCATTCATACGACTCATTTAAGAGAGATCTACATGTTCTGGAAGCTGAAGATCTCCTTGGAGTATCTATTACTAATCGTCTCACGACAGTAGAACCCGACCGATTTGGAGCATCAGAAGTTCAACTACGGGGGTCAGACGGTCTGACATTTGTTCTATTAGACGACAGTGCCTCGTAATCATATCTACTTGGCTGATCAAATGTGGTATAATCGATATGAATGGATTTTTCACCCTACGTTAGCTCCAATATCTCATCGTAGTATTGTTTCATGAAGCTAACACTTCCACCATGATCTATCTCCTCCAAATTTTACTGAGATATCTTTGCTAATCTACTGCACAATTAAAGAATTAATTTTATTATTATGTATTATAATAAAAATATTTAACAGTAGTTATAAAATATATTAAACACATACCGCTATTCTCTCTCCTTGTGATGGGGGTAATAAGTCTCTAGCGGCTGAGTAGGGTTTAATAATACTATATACGCACGACAATTATTCCACATCTCGATATGCTTACAGTGATATTGCATCCAGTAAACTTCAACTTTATCTTGCCCATCGATTCTCTTAAAACCTCGTTCGATAGNCTTTGCTAATCTACTGCAAAATTAAAGAATTAATTTTATTATTATGTATTATAATAAAAATAGTTAACAGTATTTATAAAATATATTAAACACATACCGCTATTCTCTCTCCTTGTGATGGGGGTAATAAGTCTCTAGCGCCTGAGTAGGGTTTAATAATAGTATATACACACGTTCGATAGGTTTAATAATAGTGAATTCAACTTTATCTTGCCCATCGATTCTCTTAAAACCTCGTTCGACTGAATGCTAGAAAACTATCATTNCTTAAGGTTTGAGTAATTAATCGAGTTCAATCTCTGGTTTAATTCTATGATTTCGAGTTGGATTGCAAGCTGACTCATCTGTTATAAAAGAGAAAATGATTATACTTCAAATAATTGTAATAATAAAATGATAAAAAAGAGTTAGAAATTAGAAATGAAAAAAAAAATCAATTGATACAAGAACCTGAGATATCTAATACCTAAAGTTCTTATGGATTTACATTCAATCCACACAGTTCTTATGGATTTACATATCTAACACCTAAAGTTAGTTATTACACTAATAACACCTTTGATGTCATGAACCTAAGCATGAAAATGTGTATTTCATTTTTAAAAAGACCATGATATTGGTATTTTTTATGTGACGTAAAAGATTTGAGTGAAATACACAAAGATGATCGTTTAGGTGTTAGATAGATAAATACAAGTGGTATTTATGTAAATGCCCTGGATTTTAAATACTTTTTATAGTTTTGTAGTTAATACAATAAATTCAGGTAATTTAAGTTTATTTATATTATTAATTTTTAAACAAGCTGATTTGCAAGCTAATGAATTGAGCCATGGTTGGCTCGAGCTTAGCTCACAAGCAATTTATCGAACCAAGTTTAGGACGAGCAAGGTCACAAGTAAGATTGACTCACACCTCTAAAATAAAGGATAAATTTGAGTTAAAACAAACAAATTACCATACCTGAAGCTCTTGAATTTTTCTTCTAATTCTACGCTCCTCAATAACATTGCTCACTAGTGCATCGTGGTCTTCTTGAGATAGAAAACGCATGAACACCTTGTAACGATGATACACCTCTCTATCTTCATTTGACAATTCCTTTTCTAATGGATGAGGATAAAGTAGATTCCTCTCTAATATGAAGTCCTTTCTCCTTTTCCTCTCATCAAGCCTAACATGAAAGCTCAAAATAAAATCTCCACCAATAAATTCTAACAGTCCAATGGAAAGTATAAAATCTGTGTCAAAAACAATTGGACCCATGAAAAAACAAGTTCCAACTTCAATTAAGAGTTCGCTGATANTGAAAGCTCAAAATAAAATCTCCACCAATAAATTCTAACAGTCCAATGGAAAGTATAAAATCTGTGTCAAAATCAATTGGACCCATGAAAAAACGAGTTCCAACTTCAATTAAGAGTTCGCTGATATCACAGAGAATGGAAACAGCTAGATGATGATATGTTGAAGGAAAATGGTTAGTTTTGGGTTTAACTTATTGTGCAGAATAAAAGCCTATAGGCAGCCCAAATAAATTACCATCATGACGTAGAGTTCAAGAGTAAATATCAAATTAAATAAGCGTGAAAAACAAAATAAAAAAATCATGAAGTGCAAATATGGGCAAAGAATAAACAAAACACATTTTTTCTTTTTTCTTTTCCTTTTTTTTCGGGTAAACTGAATGCCATGCCCAGCAGGATATTATTGCAAAATAAAATACAAACTAATTAGTCTAAACTGAGATTTCAGACAAAAATACAGAATGATAATGAAAAGTCCCAGAACAGCAAGACAAAACAAATACAAACTACTCAAACTTTTACAAACTCTGGCAGAAAGAAGAAGAACAAACATGGAACCAAATAATGAGAGAGAGTCCTACTTCNAGTTCAAGAGTAAATATCAAATTAAATAAGCGTGAAAAACAAAATAAAAAAATCATGAAGTGCAAATATGGGGAAAGAATAAACAAAACACATTTTTTTCTTTTTTCTTTTCTTTTTTTTCGGGTAAACTGAATGCCATGCCCAGCAGGATATTATTGCAAAATAAAATACAAACTAATAAGTCTAAACTGAGATTTTAGACAAACATACAGAATGATAATGAAAAGTCCCAGAACAGCAAGACAAAACAAATACAGACTACTCAAACTTTTACAAACTCTGGCAGAAAGAAGAACAAACATGAAACCAAATAATGACAGAACGCCTACTTTATAGTACAAAAAAAAAACGAGCAAAAACCAAATAAACTATATCCATAAATCATCATGAAAGTTGAGCAGTCACCTAGAAAATTAGCATGCATTAGATATAGTAAGGATAAAGATCCACCTCGACAAATATATGTGTAAAACTCGCAGTTTCAGTTCACGATCAGTATCCGTGTCAGTTTCCTTGAATTCCATCTCAGCCAATGATTGCTCAGCATCATTGTCATATTCAGGATCAAATTCCTGCCTCTTAGAATTGAAGCCACTTAACTCTGTAAGAGAGGGCACTTCATCTCCTGAATACTTGGGCTTTTTAACACCAACACTCCTATCAACATGATCTACAAATTCCAAAATATCATTCATTATAGTAAACTAAACTCAAAAAAAATACAAAATATGAAGGTTTTTCACCAATGATCAATCAAAACAGATATAACTAGCCAAGTATTAAAATTGCCAGAATACTGACAGAATTTTTATATTGATGATAAAGCTTGATACATT
>JXCR01142789.1:248184-258734 GCA_002079205.1 Phalaenopsis hybrid cultivar | reverse complement strand
CTCTCTCTATATATATATATATATATATATATATATATATATATATATTTATTTATTTATTTATTTAAATGTTTGTTTTGAGGGATTGGCGGCTGATTGCATGTTCAGACGACGGTACGGATGTGGCCACATAGCCGTATATCGCACGACAATCTATATGGACAATCACGCGGACGTACAATCACTACACGTAGTGTTCCAATTCTAAACACAGTACTCTTCGTTTCACGTATAATGTTCTTGTATTTCATTTATAAAATTTACTAAAAGGCACTCTTCCCAGTGTGATATGCTCTTATAATCAATGTCTTGAATATCTGGAAGAAGCTCGATTTAAATAAAAAAAGTACTTTTTGTGAGGACTCCTCTTATAGTTTAACAATGCGCACGTTGCGACTTGATTTCGATATCAAGTAAGGTTTGTATGTTTAGTTCGTGTTTATTGATTTTCTCTGAATTTTTAGAGTTAAGTTTATGTTTAATTAATTTTTTTATTTTTATTTTTAGTTTCTTACATGAAAGAGCTAATGAGCTAATATGGTCGCAAAGGATAATGATGGAAACAATCCAGAAAAGGAAAAGGCATAATATATGAAGGTGTATTGATCATAGGCCACCATGTATCTGTCAACAATCCTTACAATGGCACAAGGCACATACCACCCAGGGCTACCTGCAAAGTAAGTCATAGTATGTCAGAATCTATTATCATATATACATATAAGTTAAGTATTTAAATGTGACATTTAAGTGCATTTGAAAGCATAATCTAAGATATTAAAGTCCTGAATTTGTAGGGGTAAGGTGACACGAACTTTTTTTATGGGGGAACAGGAAGAATCGTGGGCATGAATTGGAGAGTCGAAGCCTATTGAAACCTTATGTTGCGAGTTAAGGCAAGTTTTTTTCTATCTGATTTGTTTATTAGCATTTTTTATACATTAAATTGATATTTATTTAGTTAAATATGAAATTTGGGTAATTGAGATGAGGCATGAGGTGGCTAACAAGAAAACTTTGTGTGCGAGTAAAAGAGGAGATCGATTTGAAAGCCTATAAGATAATGTTTAGACCTATTATTAGAATTAAAAATATAATTAGTAAATTAATGTTATTAATATTTATTCTAATACGAAGTGTTGAAAAAGGCTATTCAGAATTGGAATTGGAATTGGAAAAAAAATCAACGATAAAGTGAGATGGAGGATTAAACTAATAAAGAGATCTACTAAAGATTGAGGTGAATAATTATGTTTCTTGATATGTCGTGAACGAATTCTCATCATCTAGCAGGAATCTGAAGACATGAGACTAGTCTTGGGGCGATCATTTGAAATAGAAATATTCAAATTTTGATCGAAAGTTGAATAGAGCTTCGATTTTAGCAAACTTGTAGTCAAACTAACCGGCTCGATGAGACGGTCCCGATGATACAAAAAGTGATCTAATCCAAGGCAAATCAAACTCTAATCAAGCCATTAAACCACATTTAGAAGCTTTTTGAGCATATTCGGGGGACCAAATGAATGTTGAATTTGTCGAGTTTACAGTCAAATCAAGCGTCTCGACAAGATGAATCCAACGAGTCTAAGATCGTTCCATTCTAACTTTGTGAAGGCACTCAAATATCCATCGAATGTTGCATGATCAAAGGAAGCACTCCGGGATGTCTGATCAAAGTAGCATATATTCTTGCATTAATTGCACTCAGAACTCTATAAATAGAGCCACACATCTCTCTTGAAAGGTAAATGAGAGTTTGAGGATTGAGAAAGAGCTTGAATGATCATTATAACAAATGAAATTTTAAACTAAAACTTCAATCGATCTTACGACCCGTTAACTATTGCACATACTCCTTGCTCTTCTTAAATAAACTCGTGTGTTTCTCAAATATGAAAATGTGTCAACCCCATGAAATTTGGCTCTAAATGTTTCATCCATACTTTGCTTACAACAATACTTATATTTATAGCTAAACCAATTCTATTTATAATTGGCAATAATAATAATAATACCATTAATATTTGAATGTATTCTTTAAAAAATTCAACAAATAAAATTTATTTTAATTGGAAGTTTAGTTAATGCTACTTTACTCACTACATTTAAAGTTTCCTAATAAAACAAGGATGTATTTAGCACTATCATATTTGAAATATAACCTATAAATAATTAATAATAGATTTATATTATTCTTTTATATATAAAAAAGAGTTTTTATTAATTATTTGCACGTGGAAAATATTTAATTTTTTCTCATTATACATATCATTTTCTTAATTAGAATAAGAATACATATAAAGCTAAGCCATTGATATAGATATATAAACGTATACTTCCATTGCATTAAAAAGGTTTCTTGTCATTAGGGGTGGAAATTCATGATTTGCAATAAATAATATGACTATATTTTAGGAATGAAATAATTAATATTGCAAAAAAATTCCTTGTTGTTGGAAAGAGGAAGTGGAAAGTTATATAATGCCTAAAATATGTTATATAATTATNATATCTCTATGAAAACCTACAACATGAACATTAAAAGGTAGAATGGGACTCGACCATACCTTGTCACTGCCTAGGCAGTCCACTGTAGCCCCCACAACTTCTTCATCACATTTATATTAGGGGCATTTACATACATATCACACAATTATGTTGTATTAACATATCTCACACCGAAACTATCATTTTTTTTAACCTAAACTATCATATCTATACACATAACACTCAAATCTTTAACATCACGTTAAAAATAGCACTATTATCACTTTTTAAAAGTGAAGTACACTGCTTCATGCATAGGTTTAAAACACCAAAGAACTATGTGTGTAAATATGAAAGTTTATCCGTGAAATATGTAAAGACATAAGAATTGTGTGCTAAGTATGTAAATTTACCTTTATATCATGGTCTAGCCCAATTCAACCACAGAACCTCAAAATTGCCTTCACTAGACATGGGGAACATTGCAGTAGAGAAGCAACGACATCTTAAGACATGAAATTCCTATAGTTTCAAAAGAAAATTTTGTCCTAGAGCTACCAATTCAAGCGCGCCACATCCGTATTCATGCTAGTTCAATAGCTTATGCCTATATAAAAATAATAATCTTTAGTTTCATGAACTCAGCTCATGATTTATGATGATTACCTATCATATTTGACAAATAGCTCAAAGCATGCATCACATAGAATCAAATTTTCATAGCCTGGTAATTTATAAAGACTCATCCCTCCAGCAACATCACTGTGTACTCCAAAAGAATCCCATTTACAATCTACAATCTCTTTGGGCTGAGATATATGAGATATAGTGACTGTGCTCTATGGATTTATGATATTTCTACTTATATCATTGAGATGAAGTCAAAATTACATATAATTTAGAATATTAATGATTAGTAGCCTAATTAAGTCATAATGAAGCCATAAACTAGCATCCGATAGTTAATTAATCACATTTGATTTAATTAAAAGAATTAATTCTGCTTCATTCGCAGAATGAAGTCAATTTTACCAGTAATTATTCTATTATTAGAGCCTAAATATATAATATTTAAGCCCTCACGAGTTTAAGCTATCATCCCAAAAAATCGAATAAATTTACTTTCTAAAGTCCATATTTTAATTACTTAAGACAGCAATTAATTAATTTAATTTAAGATATCCTGATTAGACAGATTCTACACCGATAATTACCAAATTTAAGTTGATTAATATTTCTAATCAATTGATGCGAAATTAATTGGTGCACACAGATACATTAATACATAACTAGTCCAGCTGATCGCCATAAACACAAGTAAACTCACTACTCATCTTAAATTCTTACGTAAATGTTCATTAACTTTCTTGATGAATCAAATCACCTCATGAATCTAATCTAAATCCCCAAAACACACTAATCTCCCGACCCTCAACCAAATGGTTCTAATGTTTTAGCATGTTCACAACCAAAGGAGTCCTTCTTCTTGCCAAACAATGCCATTAAACCGCCGAAGAAACTCAGAGAGTGAGCAACAGGCTGACACGCTTAAAAGCAGGAAAGAAAGCGAACAGAGAAATTGGGGAAAGGGTAGAAGGGCAAGATGAGATTCAAAACCCTAACCTCTGATTAGCGTCGTCATCCGCAGAGTTAGACACTCCACGAGAACGGCCCATGGTGAATCCCACAAGAAGATTCCTTGATTTCGCTTTCGAGCGCTGCTGAGAGAATCGGAGCTATAGCAGCAGACGCCAAACTGAACATCGGGAATTTCGACTCGTTGTCGAGGGGAGAACGTGCGAAATGTGACTTCGTAATAGTGTTCGTGTATTTCGTTTTTTAAAGCGTTCCTCACCATTAAAAAACAAATTCAAAATAAAGATGATCGTTAATTTCTTTTTTTTTTCCCCAATAAAATCATAAATAATAAATATCTATATTTATATTTATTTAAATGTTTGTTTTGAGGGATTGGCGGCTGATTGCATGTTCAGACGACTAAAAAATATTACATCAGTACTACGCAGTGCGTACCCAATGAAATCAGGTCTCGACACCCCATGCGACATAGAAAAAAAACGGCGCAGTAACGCGTGGAATATTTCATCATGTGTTATTCATGTGTTATTGTGCGTTATTCATGTGTTATTGTGTGTTATTCATGTGTTATTGATGTGTTATTGTATTATTATAACATTCATGTGTTATTGTGTGTTATTCATGTGTTATTCATGTGTTATTGTGTTATTATAACACCAAAAATATTCTCATGATAATAACACATGAATAACACACAATAACACCCGAATAACACGGGGAATATTCCCGACAGAGAAAAAAGCGGCGCAGTAACATGGAGGAATATTCTCCCTCGTGTTATTCATGTATTATTGTGTGTTATTCGTGTGCTATTCATGTGTTATTGTGTTATTATAACACATGAATATTCTCAGGAGCACAATAACACATGAATAACACACAATAACACATGAATAACACATGAGGGAATATTCTCCGTATTACTACGCCGTTTTTTTTCTCTGTCGCACGGGGTGTAGTGGTGTGATTTCATTAGATACGCACGTTACTCTACGTGCGTAGTACTGATATAATATTTTTTTCTCAGACGACGGCACGGATGTGGCCACGTAGCCGTGTATCGCACAACAATCTACATGACTATCATCCGGACATACAATCACCACACGTAGTTTTCCAATTCTAAACACAGTACTTTTCGTTTCACGTATAATGTTCTTGCATTTCATTTATAAAATTTACCAAAAGGCAGTCTTCCCAGTGTGATATGCTCTTGTAATCAATGTCTTGAATATCTCGAAGAAGCTCGATTTAAATAAAAAAGTACTTTTTCGTGATATGACTCCTCTTATAGTTTAACAATACGCACGTTGCGACTTGATTTTGATATCGGGTAAGGTTTGTATGTTTAGTTTGTGTTTATTGATTTTCTCTGAATTTTTAGAGTTAAGTTTATGTTTAATTTATTTTTTTTATTTTTAGTTTCTTATATGAAAGAACTAATGAGTTTACATGGTTGCAAAGTATAATGATGGAAATAATCCAGAAAAAGAGAAGGCATAATATATGAAGATGTATTGATCATAGGCCACCATGTATCTATCAAAAATGCTTACAATGGCACAAGGCACATGCCACCCAAGGCTACCTGCAAAGTAAGTCATAGTATGTCAGAATCTTTTATCATAAAAATCATTCATGAGATTAATATCATTAATTGATGTTTGGAACATTTAATAATGATTTATATGTAGAGTATCATTGGTGTCATGAGTTGGAAATGCCATATCTTTGTAAAACTTCTAAAAAAAGGATTATTAACTCCTGATTTTAATATTTGCTACTATAAAGAAAAAATAGATATGAAGCATAAAACAATATTAAATTAAATAAAAAAACACTTTGACGATGAATTGCAAAAATTTTTCTATGCGGACTCCTGACATAGCTCTACGTGCGGCAGAAGTTATTTATGAGTTATTTTTCAATAACACAGAAATAACCCAGACCGCATGTTATTTCTGGGTTATTTTAGGATTATTGAAAATAACCGAGAAATAACCTGAAAATAACTCAGAAATAACATACACCGCACATAGAGGTAGGTCAGGAGTCCAGACAGAAAAAACGCTCGATGAATTGAGGCTCCAGAGAAGAATTATGTAAAAAGAAAGAAAGATATTTGAAATTTAAATTTCTCTCTCAATAATGTAATGTCTAACCATAAGAAAGACTAGGAGGTGTGTCTATCCCCATAATAATGTATNTTCGATCAAGCGTGGTTTTGATATTAAGAATGAATCTTGAAGCATTTGAGAGAAATGTAAAATCTCATGACCGATACTACTTGGATTCGGTAAGCAATTTGTTCGACAATATAAATATCCGATCTCTCAGCTGGAACAGCGAGGACAGCACGGGGAAAGGTTGGGATAGTAGCTAGGTAGTGCTGGAGAATGGTAAGGGGAGTTGGAAAAGCTGGGGGTGACCGGATATGGCAAGGGGAGGGTGGTTAGACAACAGGTAGGAGAGTGGAAGGGGCGGATGAAATAGATGCAGTAGGGAGAGAGGTGAATTCTGGAAATAAACTGCAAAAAAACAACGGTTGTTGTTCTGGGGTGGCTGCAGTAATGGAGGGCGATCAAGAGCAATGTGTGGAGGATGTAGAGGGGGACATGGAAGATAATCACTGCCTTGGGAGAGAGATAGAGCCGGAACACCATCCAAACCCACGGATACAACCCTCAAAGGGAGAAAACATACACCATTGGCTGTCCTAAGCAAACTCAAACCAAAATCTCCAAATCTAAACCCTAATACAACATGTATATAGAAAAGGACCAGAAAGAAATGAAAGGAAAGAAAGAAGCTCACTAAAAATTGGAAAGGAATAGAAAACGAGCCACTCAGTTTGGCTCTGCGTCGTTCACGTGAACCAGCACACACGCTCGGTTCGGCTTCTTAGCGATACTATAGCAGCATCATAGAAGTAGGGCTCCTAGGTAGTTCCCGCGTCACTTTATCCCTATGATTCTTCCTCTGACCTCATTTAAGTTCTTATTTCAACAAGAACTTGATCATCCTCTTTTCTCCGCTATTTTTTTATACAATATAGCATCTTGAGGGCATTTCCATACATTAGTATCATAGATATCTAATTGTAACTAGTACTTTATAAGTGTGCTTAAGTATTAACTCACACTTAACTCTTCTAGTCGAAACTCATGTAGTTTTGTCATAATCTCAAATAATTCTGCAGTGTTTTCGGTACTAAAACAAGGACGTGTTTCGCTACCCGTTCTTTCCGCTTCTCGTCCTCGAAACGACGACTGCAGAGTTTAGGTGCCATATTTTTGCCACCTTTTCGCAGACTGCTCAATCAGGAAAAGTTAAGTAGAAGTTCATAACTATGTTGAGCAAATTGGGACTTTGAATATCAAGTGAAGTTGGTATGATTCTTGTTTTTGATTTGCTCCTATTGGTTTCACTGGTTTGCGGAACTGTTCGTTTCTTCGGTTTGTGCAATTGTTTTTTTGCATTGACGGTTTTGAGGTTTGTTTTGGTGACAAATTTCACTTTTTGTGAAATGCTTTGTTGAGCAATGATNTATGAATGGAGGTTGAGTTCTTATATTGAGTACTCGAATCTATAATATCATATAAAAAGTATCACTGTTGGTAACATTTAAAAGTGAAACACATTTTCATGCATAGATTATAACATTAAATTATTTTAAATATAAATATCAAGGTTTAGTTGTAAGATATGTAAATAGATAAAGATTGTGTGGAATGTATGTAAATTTCCCCTCCTTTTCCCTTTAAAATGATTTTGAAGGATTAGAAGGGAAGAACTTTAATTGATAATTTTAACCTCAAAATTAATATTTGTCTGAAATTATGATCTCACATAAGCCATTATGTTGTTATAAGTAGAGGCATAAAAAATTGGCCGAACACCCCAACTCGGCCCGAACCCGAATCCGAATCCAAAAATTTGGTTTGAGTTGACCCGAATAAATTGAGTCAAGTTCGGATTGAAAATCTTAACTCGTTTAATTTTTCAGATTGAGTTCAGTTGACTTTCTAATACAAAAATGATCAGTCAAATCTAAATTAACTTGAAATCAATCTACCCAAATTTGACCCAAAATTGATTAGAAATTGACCTAATTTTGACCTGAATAACTATTGTTCTTTTGGTTAAAGGCATGTCATTTTCATATTTGACTTTCTCTGAATCAATTGAACCAACCGGTTTAACCGAATTATTGACAGTCACACCAATAACAAAAACCCAACAATCTTTTTTTATTATTATTTTTTTTCCTTTTATTAAATGAATGAATTTATAATAATAAAATTTGAAATTTTTATTTAATATTTTTATCTACTAAAAATTAAAATAGTTATATGCCAACTAAAATTCATANTATATATATATATATATATATATATATATATATATATATATATATATATATATATATATATATATAAGGGTTCAATTATTATTCATTTTCAAGCTTAGAGTTCTCCTTCCTACTCCTTCATAATATAACCTTAGACTGTTTCCATTGGAATGGATGATGAATGCATTCTAGCCTAAAGAGTAATAATAATAACACACTAACCTTAGAATAGAAAATTAGTAGAGTAATGTCAATGAACAAAAATATGTAGGGACGACCCTGTGCCCATGACGGAGATTCTTAGAAGAGCAAAGAGGGAGAAATATTTTTGTTCAAAAGTTCATGATACAATAAGTGGTTGTAACTTTTATTTCTATTAAGTTCATGATACAAATTTTTTTTAGTTGAGAGAGATTTGGAGTGTCAAATTTTCAAACAGCAGATTGGATTGCAGATAAAACACTACCCAAAGAGTTCACCCGCATTTTGCGAGAACTTTTTCAATTTGGGATTCGAGGTTTCTCATGGGCACAAGCCCCTATGGTTAATTGCCTCTCGCGATAACAGAAGAGCATTTTCAATTAAGGTTAGTCATTAATAATTGATAATTCAACGTATAATACCAGCAGACTTAAGATTTAAGTTGTATAATTCATTACTTGCAGCTTAAGTATCTCTATATTCACAATCAAAACAATCGTATGACAGTAAGGACGTGGCCGAGTCATCAGTTCGTGTGCTTATACCGCCAAATAACACAAAGTAGTTGTTATGACCAGAGCCCCATGATCATGCGATTGTCACCAAATGACACCATTATATTATGATCTTAGCCACAACTCATATGCTCCCCAACAACTTTCTACCCGCTAAGTTTTGAATCATAATGATGCAATTGATTGACACTAAGTCTTTTGTTAGTTAAGGTTGACATAAATTTTTCCCATTAAATAAAATTGCAACCTATATCTACAAGAATATCTTAGACAATGCAACTCATGACTGCTAACAATGATTATTCAATCAGGTTGGGTCAACCACCTCCTCAGACTAAATAAATTCTAAAAAATAAATTATAATACTAATGTTATTACACTTGATACATTTATTAAACTATGCTTAATGTGAGACTAATTTATTTTAATCAAAACACATAAAAACTACCTGCACAAAGAGTAGCGACCCTCTAAAGAGTAATTCAAGCTCATATAAGCTAAAAAAATAACCCAAGTCCAAGTATATGAATGGAGGTTGAGTTCTTATATTGAGTACTCGAATCTATAATATCATATAAAAAGTATCACTGTTGGTGACATTTAAAAGTGAAACACAATTTCATGCATAGATTATAACATTAAATTATTTTAAATATAAATATCAAGCTTTAGTTGTAAGATATGTAAATAGATAAAGATTGTGTGGAATGTATGTAAATTTCCCTTCCTTTTCCCTTTAAAATGATTTTGAAGGATTAGAAGGGAAGAACTTTAATTGATAATTTTAACCTCAAAATTAATATTTGTCTGAAATTATGATCTCACATAAGCCATTATGTTGAATCAATCTTATGAGTAGAGGGATCAAAAATTGGCCAAACACCCCAACTCAGCCCGAACCTGAATCCGAACCCAAAAATTTGGGTTTGAGTTGACCCGAATAAATTGAGTCAAGTTCGGATTGAAAATCTTAACTTGTTTAATTTTTCAGGTTGAGTTCAGTTGACTTTCTAATACAAAAATGACCAGTCAAATCTAAATTAACTTGAAATCAACCAACCCAGATTTGCTCCAAGATTGATTAGAAATTGACCTAATTTTGACCCGAATAATTATTGTTATTTTGTTTAAATGCATGTCATTTTCATATTTGACTTTCTCTGAATCAATTGAACCAACTGGTTTGACCCAATTATTGACACTCACACCAATAACAAAAACCAACATTTTTTTTCCTTTTATTAAATGAATGAATTTATAATAATAATTGTCTTTAATATTTTTATCGACTAAAAATTAAAATAGTTATATCCCAACTAAAATTCATTTATATATACAATATATGCACAAAGTTATGTGCCTATACATTCTCATGCATACATCCATATTTAATG
>JXCR01142789.1:235038-248179 GCA_002079205.1 Phalaenopsis hybrid cultivar | reverse complement strand
TATATATATATATATAGTGCGCATTCCTTGTCCAGTTGGTAGGCAGGGTAACTGTAAGTCCCCTCTGACAAGGGTTCGATCCTTACCATGGTGCATGGAGGGTCGACTTATAGACTAATAGCGCGGGCTCTCGTCATGGGGCCAGATTGCGCATAGGAAATCGATATTTGGGCCTATATATATATATATATAGATATAATGTTTTTATATGCTTGAAAAGCACCCTGAATTTTAGCTTTATTTATGAGCAATGGTCTGTACTCATTGAGCACTACTTGAATAGTACTTAAAAAAAAGTTAAAAAAAAAATTTAAAAAAAAAATAACTAATGCATTATACTCAAATCAGCTCCTTCCTGATTTATGCTATAACTGCAAAATATATCATTCAACTTGGCAAAACCACAATGGAATATTTACATACATATCACTCAATTCCTCTGTATTTACATATCTAACAGCTAAATTTCAATTTTTACAATCATACCACCTTACCTATGGATAAAAATGAGTATTTCAATTTTTAAATATTAAAATTATATTTTTTTTATGTGATATAAAAAATTTGGCTCGCAAAAAAATATATATAAAAAAAAATTAGACGTTAGATATGTAAATACATGGGAATTGGGTGGTTTGCAAGTAAATGCCCTAATCAAAACGCGCTAGACATAACCTGATTCCTCCCCTGAATAACGCTTCAAAGACGACAAGATTAAATTAGAACATTCGGATCAAAACTCGGCCAAAACCGACCCGAAATAATTAAATTTATTTTGAGACGAGTGTAATATGTAAAAAAACAATCAAATTTTATATGACACTCATCTACAAACAAAACCAATAACTATGAGACAAACACTAATCAAACTAGCAAGGATGACAAATGTACAAATAACCTTAAAGGTTCTGCTGTTATAATAGAGAAATTTACCTATAATAGTACACATATGCAACCTAACTTCTACAATCCTCATGAAGATTTATGTAATACAAATATAAAAAGGGAAAAGCTCACCTGTATCAGCAAAAAAAACCATTGTTGAGCAACCGAGCTTCCATTCTTCAGGTTCAGTTCAATCATAGCAGATTGTTATTTGTAGTAGAGAAGCTAAAGGTTCAAAGAATGAGGAAAATTGTTTCAGCAAAATGGTTCAGGAAACTGTCAGTGGGGATTCGGGCGGGGCACAAATCCATCAGAGTGTTGAGTTTCCATCTCAAGAAGCATTTTCTGTCTTTGGTACTTGTTTCGCTTGGAAGCCATTGCTGAGGCTGGAAGGTAAAAGATGTGGGATTTGTTAGATGTAAAAATTGGATTTTTTTTTATATATTTATAGCACCCAAGGGGGTGTTTGGCTGCATTGAAGATTTAAGTTTAATAGGATTTATCAAATCCATATACTATTAAATTTACAATAGTGTTTGGTTCAGTTGAAGTTAAATACAGTTAAAATTATTAGATGTGCTTTGCACATTTTTTAGGTTCTTATAGCTATGGATTTACTTAAAAGTTAAATTTGTTAAAGCCATCACATAATTAAATNGGGTGTTTGGCTGCATTGAAGATTTAAGTTTAATAGGATTTATCAAATCCATATACTATTAAATTTACAATATTGTTTGGTTCAGTTGAAGTTAAATACAGTTAAAATTATTAGATGTGCTTAGCACATTATTTTAGGTTCTTAGAGCTATGGATTTACTTAAAAGTTAAATTTGTTAAAGCCATCAAATAGTTAAACTGAATCCGTTAAATCCACCTAATAGTTGGATTTAATAAATCTGAATTTACAATAAAAAATAAATGGAAGGGATAGAAAAAAGAATTTTATGTTCAATCCAGCCCCCCAAACAAATGTTTCATACCACATTAGAGATACCACCATTTAAACTTCTAAAAAGTGAAATACACATTTTCATACATAAGGTAAGCTGGTATGTATATAAAATTGAAATTAAGAGTTAGACATGGAATTGAGTAGCATGTATGTAAATCATCCTTAGAAATATTGCATTGGAAAATTTAAACACATTTTTCTGAGGTAAACACTGACAAACTGTAGCAGATTTTAAGTCGAAAGATGTAAAACACAGCCTGGAAAGTTGCGCAAAGAAGCAACGGGCTTGCTCCATTATTTGGCAAATGTTCGGATGGTAAAAGTTTCAGTTCGATCAAGCGTGGTTTTGATATTAAGAATGAATCTTGAAGCATTTGAGAGAAATGTAAAATCTCATGACCAATACTACTTGGGTTCGGTAAGCAATTTGTTCGACAATATAAATATCGGATCTCTCAGCTGGAACAGCGAGGACAGCACGGGGAAAGGTTGGGATAGTAGCTAGGTAGTGCTGGAGAATGGTAAGGGGAGTTGGAAAAGCTGGGGGTGACCGGATATGGCAAGGGGGAGGTTGGTTTGACAACATGTAGGTGGTGATGGAGAGTGGAAGGGGCGGATGAAATAGATGCAGTAGGAAGAGAGGTGAATTCTGGAAATAAACTGCAGAAAAACAACGGATGTTGTTCTGGGGTGGCTGCAGTAACGGAGGGCGATCAGGAGCGATGTGTGGAGGATGTAGAGGGGGACATGGAAGATAATAACCGGCTTGGGAGAGAGCTAGAGCCGGAACACCACCCAAACCCATGGATAAAACCCTCAAAGGGAGAAAACATACACCATTGGCTGTCTTAAGCAAACTCAAACCAAAATCTCCAAATCTAAACCCTAATACAACATGTATATAGAAAAGGACTAGAAAGAAATGAAAGGAAAGAAGGAAGCTCACTAAAAATTGGAAAGGAATAGAAAACGAGCCACTCATTTTGGCTCTGCGTTGTTCACGTGAACTAGCACACACGCTCGGTTCGGCTTCTTAGCGATACTATAGCAGACATCATAGAAGTAGGGCTCCTAGGTAGTTCCCGCATCACTTTATCCCTATGATTCTTCCTCTGACCTCATTTAAGTTCTTATTTCAACAAGAACTTGATCATCCTCTTTTCTCCGCTATTTTTTTATACAATATAGCATCTTGAGGGCATTTCCATACATTAGTATCATAGATATCTAATTGTAACCAGTACTTTATAAGTGTGTTTAAGTATTAACTCACACTTAACTCTTCTTGTCGAAACTCATGTAGTTTTGTCATAATCTCAAATAATTCTGCAGTGTTTTCGGTACTAAAACAAGGACGTGTTTTGCTACCCGTTCTTTCCGCTTCTCGTCCTCGAAACGACAACTGTGGAGTTTAGGTGCCATATTTTTGCCACCTTTTCGCAGACTGCTCAATCAGGAAAAGTTAAGTAGAAGTTCATAACTATGTTGAGCAAATTGGGACTTTGAATATCAAGTGCTTCAATGTCTGAATTGTATTGATACATGAATTTTGTGAAGTTGGTTTGATTCTTGTTTTTGATTTGATCCTATTGGTTTCACTGGTTTGTGGAACTGTTCGTTTCTTCGGTTTGTGCAATTTTTTTTTTGCATTGACAGTTTTGAGGTTTGTTTTGGTGACAAATTTCACTTTTTGTGAAATGCTTTGTTGAGCAATGATAAAAAAAAAAATTAAACCAATGAATCAACTGATTATCAATCGTGATTCAAAAATCAACCATATAGAGTTATCACAGATACTACATGGTGTTCAAGCCTAAATTGCACAATTGGTGATCCCGAATAAAGCCTTTTTTGAGAACTTTAATTCACCAAATTCTACTTCGAAATCTTTTTTTCGACTTATCTTTTTTGTCTTTAAGAAATGTTATCTTACATGCTAAATAATATAATTTAAACGTCCTTTTTTTAATTGATATATCAAATGAGTAAACAAAAGAAATGTGAGATATCTGTTATTTGGGATAGGGAGACGAAGATAATTTTCTGTGATTTTGCTTAAGAAAGGTAGAATATGGCATTAGACCAACCGCACACTTCAATAAGAAAGGTTGACAAAATATTATGAAAAATTTTTAAGGAAAAAAAAACATTTGATTGTACGACAAAACTCAATTGAAAAATAAATGGGATCAACTTAAAAAGAATTGGAAGTTATGGAAGGAGCTAAAGAGAGGAGCTACTGGTTTAGAATGGAGCCGTGTAAGGAAAAACAGTGGATACTCTTTTAGTAAACTATAATTATTTTGTAGATACTCTTATAGGTGTGGTGGCAAGAGAAAATTTCAATAAGTAGATACTCTTTTAGTAAACTATAATTATTTTGAAATTCGGTTGTTTAAAATCAAATTTATCAATTGTAGATCCTGTCAAATGCAAAAAAAAAGATAAACTTGTTGGCATTGACATGGTTGTAGCAGCNCAATTGAAAAATAAATGGGATCAACTTAAAAAGAATTGGAAGTTATGGAAGGAGCTAAAGAGAGGAGCTACTAGTTTAGAATGGGGCCGTGTAAGGAAAAACAGTGGATGCACCATAGGTGTGGTGGCAAGAGAAAATTTCAATAAGTAGATACTCTTTTATTAAACTATAATTATTTTGAAATTCGGTTGTTTAAAATCAAATTTATTAATTGTAGGTCCTGTCAAATGCAGAAAAAAATAGATAAACTTGTTGGCATTGACATGTTTGTAGCAGTAAGCATCAATGTCTAGGCTACAAGAGAGGACCTCACCCAGAATTTAGATGAGCCTGAATGTGCACATTCCAATGAGATCAACGAAGAACAACCAAAGGAAAAAAGCAAGGGGAGTCCAGTCAGTCCAAACGTCCTGCACCCTCGACCCATAAGAAAAAAAAAAGAAAATGAAGGCTGGTTAGGCACACTTATCCGAGTAGATCTCACAGAGCGCACAACTCTGCATGAAAATCCGACTATGACAGAGGTGTCAAGCTACTTGATTCTATTCCAGAGATTTTTTATGGNGGCTGGTTAGGCACACTTATCCGAGTAGATCTCACAGAGCGCACAACTCTGCATGAAAACCCGACTATGACAAAGGTGTCAAGCTACTTGATTCTATTCCAGAGATTTTTTATGACATGCCCTTCTATTTAATTATTGTAAAACTTCTAGAGAACCGAAATAAGCATGCGACTTTCTTTAAACTGTTACCATAACGGAGGATTCTCTGCCTTCAATTTCTTAGATAATAAGACTAGCTATTTGCATTTTTTTTTAATTTGTAACTACAATTTCAAATTTATTGTTTGTAATAATTTACATTTCCATGATGAACAATGACTAATTTTATTTATCTGTGGCATTTCGGTATTTATGGATTTTAGTATTTGTACTGCTTTCATTATTAGTCAATTAAACAATTACCTGCAATTCCATCATAACTTGTTCTTTTTATTACATTCCAACGTACATCTTTTAGACAAATGGAACCACAAAATGAAAATGTAATAATATAGTCGAGAGAGCAACTGTCCTTACCAACACAGTTTGTCTCATCAATGAATACAACTAGAAAAATTTGTGTAAGACACCGTGTGTGNCATGCCCTTCTATTTAATTATTGTAAAACTTCTAGAGAACCGAAATAAGCATGCGACTTTCTTTAAATTGTTACCATAACGGAGGATTCTCTGCCTTCAATTTCTTAGATAATCAGACTAGCTATTTGCATTTTTTTTTTAATTTGTAACTACAATTTCGAATTTATTGTTTGTAATAATTTACATTTCCATGATAAACAATGACTAATTTTATTTATCTGTGGCATTTTGGTATTTATGGATTTTAGTATTTGTACTGCTTTCATTATCAGTCAATTAAACAATTACCTGCAATTCCATCATAACTTGTTCTTTTTATTACATTCCAACATACATCTTTTAGACAAATGGAACCACAAAATGAAAATGTAATAATAGAGATAGTCGAGAGAGCAACTGTCCTTACCAACACAGTTTGTCTCATCAATGAATACAACCAGCAAAATTTGTGTAAGACACCGTGTGTCGTCGTCATTTGTGGGTGAAAAATAAGTTGGTGAACTACTCGAAGCTCATCCAAGCAGGATTCATATCATGTTTTGGATGTCAAAAATTATATTTTGCGATTTGTTTCATGAATTGCAGTCCAAATATAGTTTGCATGGATCTTCACGATTTACATCACGAGAAGTTCTAACATCACACTTTTCATTATGCCACATAATGAGTTCATTCGAATTGCTTCTAGACAGTTACAACACTCCACAGAGACAATTAATAGTTATTTCAACATCAGGGTGAACTCTTTATTAGAGAAAATGTTTAACAACATTGTCAAACAATTAGACCATACTTTTGCACAAACACCTCAAGAAATTTGTCACAATCCGAGAAACATGTTGTTATTCGAGGTATTGGTATCTCTATCTTTTCTAACATTAGTACAATTAAAAAAGTAGAAATAATAGTCTAACATTTTTTTTAAAAAAGGATTACATCAGAGTAATTGACGGCACGCATGTCAACACACGCGTTGGCAATGAGGAGAAGATCGCATATATTAGAATGTGTGGGACTGCTACAGGGAATATCTTAGTAGTGTGTGATTTCAACATGTGTTTTACATTTATGATAGCTGGCTGGGAAGGGACTACTCAAGATAGCAAAAGTTTCAAATTTGCAACTTAGCGGTGTGAATACAAATTACCAATGCCTCCCTAAGGTTATTACATTTTAGACATCACAAAATCTTTTCCTTTTAGAAAATGCACTAATGATGTCATTATTCAGGAAAATGTTACCTGGTCAATTCAAGATATCCATTGCAACATAATTTCTTGAAATCATTTTTCAACACGAGATATCACCTTCCTGATTTTGAGTGCAGCAGTCAAGTGAATAGAGGAAGAAATGAACTGTTCAATAAAAGACGGTCGTCATTACGGAGTGTCATCTAGAGAACATCCGATCGAGATATGTCAACGTACTCTATCAAAAAATAGGTGAAGATAATTGTTGCAACAACAACTCTACATAATTTTCTATAGAGGTATTCATCCCGAGATGATATCTATTTTAGGGTCTTAGATGAAGATCCTACCTAAATGATTGAGGAAGCATTCCAACATCGAGTCAAACACTTAGTGTCTGATGGGGACTTTAGTACAACCGAATACAACACTTCCGAGGGAGAAGACGTGCAAGAGCTGATACAATTAAGAGAAGAGATTAATGATGCTTTGGTGAACGCATCAATTCTATTTTTATAACATCACCAGCTGATGTCTTATTGATGATTCATATTTTCGTTGTGCGTTGGATTTGTGTATGTATATTTTCTGAATCTTTCTAGCATCTATAATGTAGTTTTCTTGATGAGTGTCAATTACCTTTTCTTTTTATTGTAAAATTGTTTTTTTTTTATGTTTCTTTCACAAGTGTATNTCTTCACGATTTACATCACGAGAAGTTCTAACATCACACTTTTCATTATGCCACATAATGAGTTCATTCGTATTGCTTCTAGACAGTTACAACACTCCACAGAGACAATTAACAGTTATTTCGACATCAAAGTGAACTCTTTAGAGAAAATGTTTAACAACATTATCAAACAATTAGACCATACTTTTGCACAAACACCTCAAGAAATTTGTCACAATCCAAGAAACATGTTGTTATTCAAGGTATTGGTATCTCTATCTTTTCTGACATTAGTACAATTAAAAAAGTAGAAATAATAGTCTAGCAATTTTTTTAAAAAAAGATTGCATTAGAGTAATTGACGGCACGCATGTCAACACACGCGTTGGCAATGAGGAGAAGATCGCATATATTAGAATGTGTGGGACTGCTACATGGAATATCTTAGTAGTGTGTGATTTCAACATGTGTTTTACATTCATGATAGCTGGCTGGGAAGGAACTACTCAAGATAGCAAAAGTTTCAAATTTANTGGTTTTGATATTAAGAATGAATCTTGAAGCATTTGAGAGAAATGTAAAATCTCATGACCAATACTACTTGGGTTCGGTAAGCAATTTGTTCGACAATATAAATATCGGATCTCTCAGCTGGAACAGCGAGGACAGCACGGGGAAAGGTTGGGATAGTAGCTAGGTAGTGCTGGAGAATGGTAAGGGGAGTTGGAAAAGCTGGGGGTGACCGGATATGGCAAGGGGGAGGTTGGTTTGACAACATGTAGGTGGTGATGGAGAGTGGAAGGGGCGGATGAAATAGATGCAGTAGGAAGAGAGGTGAATTCTGGAAATAAACTGCAGAAAAACAACGGATGTTGTTCTGGGGTGGCTGCAGTAACGGAGGGCGATCAGGAGCGATGTGTGGAGGATGTAGAGGGGGACATGGAAGATAATAACCGGCTTGGGAGAGAGCTAGAGCCGGAACACCACCCAAACCCATGGATAAAACCCTCAAAGGGAGAAAACATACACCATTGGCTGTCTTAAGCAAACTCAAACCAAAATCTCCAAATCTAAACCCTAATACAACATGTATATAGAAAAGGACTAGAAAGAAATGAAAGGAAAGAAGGAAGCTCACTAAAAATTGGAAAGGAATAGAAAACGAGCCACTCATTTTGGCTCTGCGTTGTTCACGTGAACTAGCACACACGCTCGGTTCGGCTTCTTAGCGATACTATAGCAGACATCATAGAAGTAGGGCTCCTAGGTAGTTCCCGCATCACTTTATCCCTATGATTCTTCCTCTGACCTCATTTAAGTTCTTATTTCAACAAGAACTTGATCATCCTCTTTTCTCCGCTATTTTTTTATACAATATAGCATCTTGAGGGCATTTCCATACATTAGTATCATAGATATCTAATTGTAACCAGTACTTTATAAGTGTGTTTAAGTATTAACTCACACTTAACTCTTCTTGTCGAAACTCATGTAGTTTTGTCATAATCTCAAATAATTCTGCAGTGTTTTCGGTACTAAAACAAGGACGTGTTTTGCTACCCGTTCTTTCCGCTTCTCGTCCTCGAAACGACAACTGTGGAGTTTAGGTGCCATATTTTTGCCACCTTTTCGCAGACTGCTCAATCAGGAAAAGTTAAGTAGAAGTTCATAACTATGTTGAGCAAATTGGGACTTTGAATATCAAGTGCTTCAATGTCTGAATTGTATTGATACATGAATTTTGTGAAGTTGGTTTGATTCTTGTTTTTGATTTGATCCTATTGGTTTCACTGGTTTGTGGAACTGTTCGTTTCTTCGGTTTGTGCAATTTTTTTTTTGCATTGACAGTTTTGAGGTTTGTTTTGGTGACAAATTTCACTTTTTGTGAAATGCTTTGTTGAGCAATGATAAAAAAAAAAATTAAACCAATGAATCAACTGATTATCAATCGTGATTCAAAAATCAACCATATAGAGTTGTCACAGATACTACATGGTGTTCAAGCCTAAATTGCACAATTGGTGATCCCGAATAAAGCCTTTTTTGAGAACTTAAATTCACCAAATTCTACTTCGAAATCTTTTTTTCGACTTATCTTTTTTGTCTTTAAGAAATGTTATCTTACATGCTAAATAATATAATTTAGACCTTTTTTTATTGATATATCAAATGAGTAAACAAAAGAAATGTGAGATATTTGTTATTTGGGATAGGGAGACGAAGATAATTTTCTGTGATTTTGCTTGAGAAAGGTAGAATATGGCATTAGACCAACCGCACACTTCAATAAGAAAGGTTGACAAAATATTATGAAAAATTTNACTACTCAAGATAGCAAAAGTTTCAAATTTACAACTTAGCGGTGTGAATACAAATTACCAATGCCTCCCTAAGGTTATTACATTTTAGACATCACAAAATCTTTTCCTTTTAGAAAATGCACTAATGATGTCATTATTCAGAAAAATGTTACCTGGTCAATTCAAGATATCCATTGCAACATAATTTCTTGAAATCATTTTTCAACACGAGGTATCACCTTCCTGATTTTGAGTGCAGCAGTCAAGTGAATAGAGGAAGAAATGAACTGTTCAATAAAAGACGGTCGTCATTACGGAGTGTCATCTAGAGAACATCCGATCGAGATATGTCAACGTACTCTATCAAAAAATAGGTGAAGATAATTGTTGCAACAACAACTCTACATAATTTTCTATAGAGGTATTCATCCCGAGATGATATCTATTTTAGGGTCTTAGATGAAGATCCTACCTAAATGCTTGAGGAAGCATTCCAACATCGGGTCAAACACTTAGTGTCTGATGGGGACTTTAGTACAATCGAATACAACACTTCCGAGGGAGAAGACGTGCAAGAAATGATACAATTAAGAGAAGAGATTAATGATGTTTGGTGAACGCATCAATTCTATTTTTATAACATCACCAACTGATGTCTTATTGATGATTCATATTTTAGCTGTGCGTTGGATTTGTGTATGCATATTTTTTTAATCTTTCTAGCATCTATAATGTAGTTTTCTTGATGAGTGTCAATTACCTTTTCTTTATATTGTAAAATTGTTTTTTTTTTTTAATGTTTCTTTCACATGTGTATTTTTTCTCAAATGAAGTCATAGTGTTTTACAATCACAGGAAACAAGAGTTCAAGAGTATCAGGTACTTCGAGAGTTACAACCTGTTATTGCAGCAGACGGTATGTCGATCAACGATCAAAAAGGGAAAGTAGCTACGGGAGAAGATTTTATTGTTGTCTCAGAAAAATAACACCTAAAGATTGTAATTATTTTCACTGGGTTGATGACATGAATGACTTTGCTCCAGGCAGTGATAGAGTCAATAGAGATGTTTCTATGGAGAGAAGATTATCCCGAAGACTTGATCATCGGGGTATGAGATGAACATCATTCTAGGCTTGTCGGTTATTGTGGCTATCCTCATTTTTGTAGTTATATACATGAAATAATTGATTAATTTTTTATATATTTGAGTATTTTGCACTGTAGTAATATTTTTTTGGTAGTTGAATCCTTCTATGTTACNGGTTATCCTCATTTTTGTAGTTATATACATGAAATAATTGATTAATTTTTTATATATTTGAGTATTTTGCACCGTAGTAATATTTTTTTGGTAGTTGAATCCTTTTATGTTACTTTGTTGTAATTATTCTTAAAACTGCAATTATATTGACATATTACATAGATAAAAGCAAAACAAACTTTCTGATCATAAACAACTGCAGCACAATNTACTTTGTTGTAATTATTCTGAAAACTGCAATTATATTGACATATTACATATATAAAAGCAAAACAAACTTTTTGATCATAAACAACTGCAACACAACAGATCTCCCAAACAAACTCATGATTCTCCATCAGCAGCTTTTTTACAGCTCCAGAGAAACTGATTTCCCAAACATACTCATATTTTACAGCTGTGTCACCCCAAACGCACCCTAAGTCTCACGTGTTTCTTCCCAAATATCTTGCATTGTCTTATAAAGCAAAAAAAAAAAATCCTCCAATTTTTTGCGGTCATAGAATTGATAACCAAGACATAATCATATGATCTTGGATCTTCATGGAGTGATCGTTAGGATCTGTGAGCTCAAGAACTGTTTCCCTCTCCCATGAGATGTTCCTCTTTTGCTTTGCCAAAATAAACATGAACATGGATTGGAATCATTTAAGGAATGTATGGCCATTGAGTTTATGTTTTCTGATAAAGTGAGAATTTTGGGGTTGTTTGGGTAGAATTCAAGGTCTCTTATTTAAAACTAACCTACAGAGTAAACTGAAACATCTTCATCCCATACTTGGACATAGATAATAAGCCATCAGCATTTAGGGCTACTGCTACCACAGAATAGAGTCGATTGTTGACTAGGTGTTACATGTGGCTCCTCTGTTTGCTCGGGAACAGTTGGGTCATTAACAGTAAGGTTGGGAGGTGGCTGCTCCTTGCGTCTGGAGGTCTAAATTTGATGGAAGAAAAAGCTTGTCGGGAAGAAGAGTAACATCTGCAGGGAAGGAACACCTACAAGGATCACGCCTAAGAAGAGGGATCACATACAACAATTAGAGCATCTGGATGAAGACAACGGGATTGCGGCTTACAATAATGCAATACAAAGCACTCGATCAGATGATTTGGATGCAGACGACAATCTCGACACAAGCAACGAGATTGCGACTTACAGTGACACGATACAGGTTCGGTTCACACCCATTGGGAAGCCAACGACACAAGCAGATATAGTCGCGATTCTGGATATTGGACGGGTTTGACAGGTATTGGATAGGCTCCGATGGTGGCAGAAGCGAGCAGAGGAGGGCCTGCAAGCTGAAGAGAGCTAGAGATTCTTTCCTCACTTTGTACCACGAAAAGAAAGGTGGATAAAACTGTATACTCTTATTTCTTAATAATCAAATTACAACTCTTCTCCTTATATAATAAGTAAAAGCTAAAGTAAATTTAGTGTCTGTTTGGGGCAGTTGTTGATTATTTATAATCTGTTGATAAGCAGATTATTCTGATAATATCAGAATAAACTAGCTTGTTGTTTGAGGCAGTTTATTCAAAACAGCTAACTGGGAGCTGTTGTTGAATAAATGATCATTTTGCCTCTATAATACGAAGGATCAAAAATTTCATAAACAGTTAAGTATGAAGAAATTGCACGAATAAATCCTTGTAACACAAAGGATCAAAATTTTTTGTCCGGTAATAGCATTGCTTAACGCATACCAGTAATAGCATTTCCCAACTCACCATAATTCATACAATCCCAAGCAACGACACAAATAGCATTTCTCTACAGGGAAGAGGATATACCTGCGAAAATTTCAAACAACTTTCGATCCACCAACCTAATGCCAAACGGGAAATGGGAGAGCAGAGGGGTGCACAGGATCGAGGAGTCCGATCGCAGAGCTAGGGTAACGACAGCAACACGGGATCAAGGAGCAGAGCCGAGATCAGGGGAGTCTGATCGCAGATCTAGGGCAACGACGGTGAGACGAGATCGAAGGGCAGCCGAGTAATGATCTATGAGTAAACGCGAAACACAGGGTAATGGGAGCGGCGGACGAAAGAATGAATATTAACATAAACGCTTACGCACCTTCGCTCACCGCCAACCCCAACTAGGGGTGTAAACGAACCAAACACAAACGAACAGAGCTTGTGTTCGTGTTCGGTTCGTTTAAATTTTAGTTTGTTTGAAATAAGCTCGTGTTTAAAATTGTTCGTGAAATCACTGTTCGTGTTCGTTTCTTAACGAACGAGTCGAAC
>JXCR01142789.1:212263-232201 GCA_002079205.1 Phalaenopsis hybrid cultivar | reverse complement strand
TATATTACTAATATAGTATATTTATATATTATTATTATTAATTTATTAAATATTATAATTTATATATTTAATGTTTTAAAATATCATAATATATATATATATATATATATATAATTATTTAAAATTATTTTATATTTCGAACAATAACAATTCCAACACGAACGAACGCATCACTGTTTGTGTTTAGTTCGTTTAACTAATACTTTGTTCATGTTCGTCTCATTTTCTTATCGAACGAATCGAACACAAACTCCTTGACGAACCGAACACGAACTGTTCGCGAACAACAAGCTTTTTTTACAGCCCTAACCCCAACGCATTATCCAAAACTACCCCGGCGTCCCGAAAATGTCGAACGCAGAGATAAGCTGCGCCAAACGGACCATTAATTTCTACTATCACAACTTATCAAAAACACTATAAATAGCAAAAGAAAAGAAATACAACAAAAAAAGAGAGGAATAAATGAGAATAAAACTAAAATANTGCTTTGCCAAAATAAACATGAACATGGATTGGAATCATTTAAGGAATGTATGGCCATTGAGTTTATGTTTTTTGATAAAGTGAGAATTTTGGGGTTGTTTGGGTAGAATTCAAGGTCTCTTATTCAAAACTAACCTACAGAGTAAACCGAAACATCTTCATCCCATAATTGGACATAGATAATAAGCCATCGGCATTTAGGGCAACTGCTACCAAAGAATAGAGCCGATTGTTGACTAGGTGTTACATGTGGCTCCTCTGTTTGCTCAGGAACAGTTGGGTCATTAACAGTAAGGTTGGTAGGTGGTTGCTCCTTGCGTCTGGAGGCCTAAATTTGATGGAAGAAAATGCTTGTCGGGGAAGAAGAGTAACATCTGCGGGGAAGGAACACCTACAAAGATCACGCCTAAGAAGAGGGATCACATACAACAATTAGAGCATCTGGATGAAGACAATGGTATTGCGGCTTACAATAACGCAATACAAAGCACTCGATCAGATGATTTGGATGCAGATGACAATCTCGACACAAGCAACGAGATTGCGACTTACAGTGACACGATACAAGTTCGATTCACACCCATTGGGAAGCCAATGGGGCAAGCAGATATAGTCGCGATTCTGGATATTGGATGGGTTTGACAGCTATTGGATAGGCTCCGATGGTAGCAGGAGCGAGCAGAGGAGGGCCTGCAAGCTGAAGAGAGCTAGAGATTCTTTCCTCACTTTGTACCGCGAAAAGAAAGGTGGATAAAACTGTATACTCTTGTTTCTTAATAATCAAATTACAACTCTTCTCCTTATATAATAAGTAAAAGCTAAAGTAAATTTAGTGTCTGTTTGGGGCAATTGTTGATTATTTATAATCTGCTGATAAGCAGATTATTCTGATAATATCAGAATAAGCTGATTTGTTGTTTGAGACAATTTATTCAGAACAGCTTACTGGGACCTGTTGTTGAATAAATGATCATTCTGCCTCTATAATACGAAGGATCAAAAATTTCATAAACAGTTAAGTATGAAGAAATTGCATGAATAAATCCCTGTAACACAAAGGATCAAAAATGTATGCCCGGTAATAGCATTGTTCAACGCATACCAGTAATAGCATTTCCCAACTCACCATAATTCATACAATCTCAAGCAATGACACAAATAGCATTTCTCTACAGGGAAGAGGATATACCTGTGAAAATTTCAAACAACTTTCAATCCACCAACCTAATGTCAGACGGGAAATGGGAGAGCAGAGGGGTGCACAGGATCGAGGAGTCCGATCGCAGAGCTAGGGTAACGACAGCAACACGGGATCAAGGAGCAGAGCCGAGATCAGGGGAGTCTGATCGCAGATCTAGGGCAACGACGGTGAGACGAGATCGAAGGGCAGCCGAGTAACAATCTATGAGTAAACGTGAAACGCAGGGTAATGGGAGCGGCGGACGAAAGAACGAATATTAACATAAACGCTTACGCACGTTCGCTCACCGCCAACCCCAACGCATTATCCAAACACAACCCCGGCGTCGCGAAAATGTCGAACGAAGGGATAAGCTGCGTCAAACATACCATTAATTCCTACTATCACAACTTATCAAAAACACTATAAATAACAAAAGAAAAGAAATACAACAAAAAAAGAGAGGAATAAATGAGAATAAATCTAAAATGGGAAACTTAAAATTGCAAAAATTCAAATTATTTCGGCACATATAAAAGATGACAAAAAATAACCAATAGCATGAATAGATAAATCTAAGGAAAAAAGAGGATAGACCTAAGGCCACCTTTCTCGAAGTTGAGCAAATGATTTCCGAATAAGTTATCACTCCATGCAATACTTAATTGGAATGCACAAAGAATAAGCATTCAAAAGCTAGCCACAAGTAGTTGAGATAAGGCTACTGTGATGATGATCTCATTAATGTCAATATATAAACACTACTCCACATAATACACATTGAAATTAATGCTTCTAGACCACCACCAACAACAACAATAATAACAAGCCTCTATCCCACTACGCGGCGTCGGCTACATGAATCATTTTTCTCCATTGTATCCTATTGAATGTCATATTTTCAATTAATTTTAATAGATTAAGATCATTTTTTATACAATATGCCCAAGTCTTTTCAGGTATATCTCTATCTTTCCAAGCATAAGTAAAATCTAAAACATCTACTCTCCTAACCGGATCATCAGATGGTCAACGTTTAATGTGACCAAACCATCTAAGACGACTCTCTCTAATCTTGCCTGTCACTGAAATTACACCAAACCTTTCACATTTAGATACATTTCACATTTTAAAGTGTCAAGCCACTCATCCACCTTAGAATTCTCATCTTAGAAAAACTTAACTTTATTTTATTCTTCTCTTTTAAAAAGCCAACAACACCATAAAATATCGCAGGTCTCACAACCATCTTAGAAAATGTTCCTTCAAATCTAAGTGGTACATTTCTATCACACAACAGGCTAATGCATTCCTCCACTTCAACCGACAAAATTGAATTCTACTAATAACATCACCATCTATATCACCATCACTTTGATCAATAAACCCGAGCTATCAAAACCATTCACACATTTCAAAGATTTGACCACCCATAGTTACAACTTTGTCATTAGAGCTACTATTACTAAAATTACAGTCTATGTATTTAATGTTAGATCTACTCAAAGAAAGGCATTTATACTCCAATGCAAACCTCCATAATTAGTTTTTCCTGATAATTTTCTCTAGTCTTATCTACAAGAAATATATCATCAGTGAAAAACATACACTAAGGTAAATCATTCTGTAAATGTCCAATAGAGCATCTATAACTAAAACAAAAAGATATGGGCTTAAATTTGATCCTTAATGTAATCCAATTAAAATATGGAAAAAAATTCTTACATAAACTGAGTATGCAGCATGCACTTAAACATAGTACCTATGAACATCAATTTTTTTCAATTTAAAATAACTAAGAACCGAGTTCACTAAAATGAAGACCACCGTAACAGAAGACTGNTGTCCAATAAGAGCATCTATAACTAAAACAAAAAGATATGGGCTTAAAGTCGATCCTTAATGTAATCCAATTAAAATATGGAAAAAAATTCTTACATAAACTGAGCATGCAGCATGCACTTAAACATAGTACCTATGAACATCAATTTTTTTCAATTTAAAATAACTAAGAACCGAGATCACTAAAATGAAGACCACCGTAAGAAAAAACTAAGATGAGTTAAAAAGAAGATCACCCAAATGGTGATGTCGGAAAAGTATATGANCATATTAAGAAATTTACATGCATACCACCCAATTCCTATGTATTTACATATCTAACACCTAAACTTGACTTTATACTAACTAAAACTTTCATATCAAAAATACCACTATTTTAACTCTTAAAAGGGGAAATACATCTTTTCATGCATATGTAAGGTGGCATATATATATGCAAAAATTGATGTTTAGGTGTTCGATATGTAAATACATAGGAATTAAGTGCAATGTATGTAAATCTTCCTATTATGTTAGGTCATCAATAATTTGAGTAATTTTTTAAAAACTTGGATGATTTCCATTTGAAAACTTGAATTACGTTATGATAAGCTGTAGTGAAGGCTTCTTTGTAGTGGATCCATGTCATATGCAATAAGGACCATTCATCTACCTGACCATCATTAAGGGTGTGTTTGATTGAGCAAAACCAGCTTTTGAACCCACTGCATTTGGGTGTGTTTGATTCGTTCGTTCAGATGGAGCAGCCCTGAACGTCAGTTTGAAGTTACTGTAGATTCGCGAACACGGAACCACGGCTGTGTTACGCGTTCGCGAATAAACTTAGCACTGTGGTTCGCTATTCTACCCTCGCCCCTCGCCTAGTTCGCAAAGAGGAATTGTGCATGCCCTAGGGCATTCCCATGGTTGTCTCACCTTCTTCTTCTCTCTTACCCAAGCGCACCCGATCTCGTCTAACCTGCGTCTTGTGCACTCATCTGCTAACCTCTCTGCCACTCTTCTTGTCTCGCCAATATCTTCTCCGCTAATCTTCTTGTCTTGCCAATCTGTCGTGTAGTTTATTTTATCAATCTCCACTATGTTTTGCGTAAGTGAAGTACAACTACAGGTAATGAGGTTAAAATATGGAGATCAGACATTTTCTTTTTGTTTTCTATTATGTTCAAAAGTTGCATTTTTTGAATTAATATGTGAAATAGCACTCTTTCAATGTCGCAATTTTTTTAATACTTTCTCAGAAACTCACAACCACCTATTATTTCAATGTGGTACATTATTCTGGCTACTTAGAAATTTGTTTTCTAGATGCCCCTTGTTCTTTGCGGAACCTACTATGGTTATTTGCTTCGATATTTTTAGAGAGCCTACACTCTTTTGCAGGTTGTCCCGCTCTTATGATATGTTTGACCCTCTTTGTGTTAGTAAACTGATGTAAATTATGAACTTTTGGCTTTAATTGTGCAACCCAACAACGGGTACCGTTTGATCTATCACAATCTCTTGTGATTATATTGTTGTTGGAAAGTACAATTTGGCTTTATTTCTGTGTAAAACTTTTCTCACAATGATGATTTGGGCAACTTTCTAGTTTTCATTCATACATAAGTATTGTGTGGTATGTGTGCAACATTCTGGTTTTTTTTAATAATAAGTGAATAATTTCATTCATTGTGGCTCTATTTTTGTTCGGGGGGAAGCTTTGGTTTGGCATATTTTGGATTGTAATGTGATGAACTCCTGTAGCTTCGTATGTGAAATGACGTTTATAAGTTAAAACTAGTGGCAGAAATCATGTTCGATAAAATAATGCACAAATCTGCACAAGTCTAATAGTGAATCACCAAAATTTAGGGTCTTTGTACGCCACTTCCTGCTTCCACGCGGCTGCCTTCCCCGCTAGCTTTGATCGCAATGGGATTGTGTGGACGTCGTAAGAACAGGAGAAGAAAAATGGGAGTTTCAAGTCCTACCTAGTCGCGGCCTTCCCAAATAGCTCTGATCACTACTGTGCAATCTCGTCGGAGCTTTCCAAGATAGCGTTGATAGCGACTGTACACGTCACTGTAAGCTGTGATCCTAACTCCCACTACAGTATCGCGTTTGGTAAGAAGCGATCTTTGTGTGCTGATCTCGATTATAGTGGTGCACTAGGGCACACCAGATGGAGCTTCCACCATAATCGATCCCGTTATCGCTTCCCAAAATGCGAGGACGACACAACTCAGTTGGGGGAATGTTAGGTGCCATCCCCGCGTAGTCTCTTTCCCAGCAAGCTCTGACTGTGACTGTATTGCAGGTTTCGATCACAAAGGTATCCGTTGACGCTTCTCCAGTTGTTCTCACGCATCCAACAATTCTTTCTCACCCCGACTGAGATGCCATGATGATATCTTAGTGATGGTTGCTCTGATACCAATTTGATATGATTTGACGTAGAAATCCATACAAATTTTCATATAAATTAGGGCAAACATAAATTTTATTACAATAATCCAAACAACTCACATGAATACAAAGATAAACACATACAATTCGAGAGCTAGGCGGCTTTTCCCAATTCCTACAATTCGAGAAGTAAAAAATATCTCCTAATTTGATATGATTTGGCATAGAAATCCACACAGATTTTCATATAAATTAGAGCAAATAGAAATTCTTATTGCTATAATTCAAACAACTCACACAAATACAAAGATAAACACCTACAATTCAAGAGGTAGGCGATCTCTCCCAATTCCTACAATTCGAAATGTAGGAAATCTCTCCCAAACCCTAATCTAAGACTCATAACTCAATCTCAGGCCTCCCCAATCCCTAAACATAATAAATTTATTTATACCCAACAACAATAATAATAAAAGACTAAATTGCCCTTAGGCGTACAAAAGACAAACTTGTCATTAAACTAGGCATAGACATAACATATTCATATAGTAACAACAGAATTGAGTTTAAGATTATATAATTTATCATTTAGAACTTAAAGCAGATGGTGGGAAAATGATGACAAACCTGATCAGGATCTAATGGTCCTGTCATCCATTGTCATCACGGTACCAAATCTACTTAGTCAGAGGAGGTAAACAATTCGACCTAACTGCAAGAATGGAGACCAATGTTCGAGGTGCTCAATAGTCCCAACTTTGGGCGTGATATTAACTTGAATGAGTAAGAGTAATCAAAATGTTTGCCCCTCATCCATCTAAAAAGAAAGACATGAGTTTGCAATGCATCTAAAGATCTCAATCATGAGTGTGTCGTTAACCTAGATGGTAGGCTTTTGGCTTGGAGCTTTGTGCCGCCTCAAATGATCATCTCCCTTGTCTAATAAACACTCGGTAGATATATCTAGTGTTNATTTATACTAACTAAAACTTTCATATCAAAAATACCACTATTTTAACTCTTAAAAGGGGAAATACATCTTTTAATGCATATGTAAGGTGCATATATATGTAAAAATTGATGTTTAGGTGTTAGATATGTAAATACATAGGAATTAAGTGCAATGTATGTAAATCTTCCTATTACATTAGGTCAGCAATAATTTGAGTAATTTTTTTAAAATTTCGATGATTTCCATTTGAAAACTTGAATTACGTTATGATAAGCTGTAGTGAAGGCTTCTTTGTAGTGGATCCATGTCATATGCAATAAGGACCATTCATCTACCTGACCATCATTAAGGGTGTGTTTGATTGAGCAAAACCAGCTTTTGAACCCACCGCATTTGGGTGTGTTTGATTCGTTCGTTCAAATGGAGCAGCCCTGAACGTCAGTTTGAAGTTACTGTAGATTCGTGAACACGGAACAACGGCTATGTTACGCGTTCGCGAATAAACTTAGCACTGTGGTTCGCTATTCTACCCTCGCCCCTCGCCTAGTTCGCAAAGAGGAATCGTGCATGCCCTAGGGCATTCCCATGGTTGTCTCACCTTCTTCTTCTCTCTTACCCTAGCGCACCCGATCTTGTCTAACCTGCGCCTTGTCCACTCATCTGCTAACCTCTCTGCCACTCTTCTTGTCTCGCCAATATCTTCTCCGCTAATCTTCTTGTCTTGCCAACCTGTCGTGTAGTTTATTTTATCAATCTCCACTATGTTTTGCGTAAGTGAAGTACAAATACAGGTAAAGAGGTTAAAATATGGAGATCAAACATTTTCTTTTTGTTTTCTATTATGTTCGAAAGTTGCATTTTTTGAATTAAAATGTGAAATACCACTCTTTCAATGTCGCAAGTTTTTTAATACTTTCTCAAAAACTCACAACCACCTATTACTTCAATGTAGTACATTATTCTGGCTACTTAGAAATTTGTTTTCTAGATGCCCCTTGTTCTTTGCGGAACCTACTATGGTTATTTGCTTCGATATTTTTAGAGAGCCTACACTCTTTTGCAGGTTGTCCCGCTCTTATGATATGTTTGACCCTCTTTGTGTTAGTAAACTGATGTAAATTATGAAATTTTGGCTTTAATTGTGCAACCCAACAACTAGTACCGTTTGATCTATCACAATCTCTTGTGATTATATTGTTGTTGGAAAAGTACAATTTGGCTTTATTTCTATGTAAAACTTTTCCACAATGATGATTTGGGCAACTTTCTAGTTTTCATTCATACATAAGTATTGTGTGGTATGTGTGCAACATTCTGGTTTTTTTTAATAATAAGTGAATAATTTCATTCATTGTGGCTCTATTTTTGTTCAGGGGGAAGCTTTGGTTTAGCATATTTTGGATTGTAATGTGATGAACTCCTATAGCTTCGTATGTGAAATGATGTTTATGGGTTAAAACTAATGGCAGAAATCATGTTCGGTGAAATAATGCACAAATCCGCACAAGCCAGATAGTGAATCACCAAAATTTAGGGTCTTTGTACGCCACTTCAAGTTTCCACGCGGCTGCCTTCCCCGCTAGCTTTGATCGCAATGGGATTGCGTGGACGGCGTAAGAACAGGAGAAGAAAAATGGGAGTTTCAGGTCCTACCTAGTCGCGGCCTTCCCAAATAGCTCTGATCACTACTGTGCAATCTCGTCGGAGCCTTCCGAGATAGCGTTGATAGCGACTGTACACGTCACTGTAAGCTGTGATCCTAACTCCCACTACAGTATCGCATTTGGTAAGAAGCGATCTTTGTGTGTTGATCTCGATTATAGTGGTGCACTAGGGCACGCTAGATGGAGCTTCCACCATAATCGATCCCGTTATCACTTTCCAAAATGCGAGGACGACACTACTCAGTCGGGGGAATGTTAGGTGCCATCCCCGCGTAGTCTCTTTCCCAGCAAGCTCTGATTGTGACTGTATTGCAAGTTTCGATCACAAAGCTATCCGTTGACGCTTCTCCGCCAGTTCTCACGCATCCAACAATTCTTTCTCACTCCGGCAGAGATGCCATGATGATCTCTTAGTGAGGGTTGCTCTGATACCAATTTGATATGATTTGACGTAGAAATCCACACAAATTTTCATATAAATTAGGGCAAACATAAATTTTATTACAATAATCCAAACAACTCACATGAATACAAAGATAAACACATACAATTCGAGAGCTAGGAGGCTTTTACCAATTTCTACAATTCGAGAAGTAAAAAATATCTCCCAATTTGATATGATTTGACATAGAAATTCACACAGATTTTCATATAAATTAGAGCAAATAGAAATTCTTATTGCTATAATTCAAACAACTCACACAAATACAAAGATAAACACCTACAATTCAAGAGGTAGACGATCTCTCCCAATTCCTACAATTCGAAAGCTAGGAAATCTCTCCCAAACCCTAATCTAAAACTCATAACTCAATCTCAGGCCTCCCCAATCCCTAAACATAATAAATTTATTTATACCCAACAACAATAATAATAAAAGACTAAATTGCCCTTAGGCGTACAAAAGACAAACTTGTCATTAAACTAGGCATAGACATAACATATTCATATAGTAACAATAGAATTGAGTTTAAGATTATAAAATTTATCATTTAGAACTTAAAGCAGATGGTGGGAAAATAATGACAAACCTGATCAGGACCTAATGGTCCTGTCATCTATTGTCATCATGGTACCAAATCTACTTAGTCAGAGGAGGTAAACGATTCGACCTAACTGAAAGAATGGAGACCAATGTTCGAGGTGCTCAATAGTCCCAACTTTGCGCATGATATTAACTTGAATGAGTAAGAGTACTCAAAATGTTTGCCCCTCATCCATCTAAAAAGAAAGACATGAGTTTGCAATGCATCTAAAGATCTCAGTCATGAGTGTGTCTTTAACCTAGATGGTAGGCTTTTGGCTTGGAACTTTGTGCCGCCTCAAATGATCATCTCCCTTGTTTAATAAACACTCGGCAGATATATCTAGTGTCCATTAAAAAAGCTCCAATAAATCTTAAGAATAATCAATCAACCAAGCAATTCTATATTCAAGTAATAAAACAAGCTTCCTAACATGTATGTGGATGTCCAAAGTTTTGAGGTGATTCAGTTTTTAAGTTCAAATTCAACATTACTTTTCCATGCAATTATTCATTCAACCATCATTCATTTACATTTTCATAAATAATGAGTGAGTTGTATTAGAAAGTAGGATTTAACATTTTTAGGTTGAAATTATGCAAGATGTTGCTTGTATGTAGAGGCGTGCATTATTGGTCAAAACCAAAAAACTAAACTAAATTGATTAAGTTTAGTTGGTTCAGTTTGGTTTTTAAAACTTCAATATTTAGTTTTCGCTTTTTGGTTTTCTGTTCAGTTTTAATTTTCATTTAACCGAAAAAAAAAATTACNTTGAAATTATGCAAGATGTTGCTTGTATGTAGAGGCGTGCATTATTGGTCAAAACCAAAAAACTAAACTAAACTGATTAAGTTTAGTTGGTTCAGTTTGGTTTTTAAAACTTCAATATTTAGTTTCCGCTTTTGGGTTTTCTGTTCAGTTTTAATTTTCATTTAACCGAAAAAAAAAATTTATTAAAAATTTTTATTATAATTTAATTCCATGTGGAATAACCTAAAAAAATTAAAAAATTTATTTTATGTAATATTTGATTGAAATAAATAGAGGATTCATGAAATCAAATTGATGTTATGTGAATAAGATATGTGATTTATAATATTTGTTCTTTAACTAAATTTCAATAAACAATTAAAATTTGATTTTTTCATAACTAAACACTGTAAACCGAATTAAGTTTCGGTTAGGTTTATCTAAATTTAGAATGGCTCGGTTTTCTAGATTAGGGATTTTGGTTAAAATATGTTTGATCAATTTTAAAATCGATCCATCAGAACAGACTGAATGCTCACCCCTACTTGTATGCAATGTAAAAGTGAGTCTTAGTAGCTTCTTCCTCTAGAGCCCTTGGTGAGCTCCCTTCAAAACTACATTCATAATGCCTTCTTATTCTCTTGAATAATGCTATCATCTTTTATTCATGTCATCATTCATATTCTATGGGTAAACCCACATTCCAAAATAAAAGGATAAATTCAATGAACTGTATATTTAGGAAGCACTAGTACTTGATCAGAGAGCGCGAGCTCCCCACTCCATTACCTACCATTTTTAAAGCAAAGTAGTCGTCAATTGGATGGATGATAATCAGATGGTTCGGGTAATATGTTGAGTTAGTAAACGTTACCAAGCCGGGAAAAGGGAAAGCAAAGAAACTGTTATTGCCTTAAATTGCATTACAAGAAATACCCATTGGCTTAGGCCATCATAACAAAAAAATAAACATTTACTGGTTCTTTTTCTAATAAACTTGTGCCGGTAATAAAGAAAACGTTAAAAACAAAAAACATTCTGAATTAACTGAGATTAATTTCTGCAAGAAGCTACAGAATTCAATCAAACAGTCCCCCATCTCCAGAAAAAGACTGCATACAAGGTTAGAACATTTTTTTTTCAAAACATTAGCATNAATAAATAGAGGATTCATGAAATCAAATTGATGTTATGTGAATAAGATATGTGATTTATAATATTTGTTCTTAACCAAATTTCAATAAACAATTAAAATTTGATTTTTTTCATAACTAAACACTTTAAACTGAATTAAGTTTCGGTTCGGTTTATCTAAATTTAGAACGGCTCGGTTTTCTAGATTAGGGATTTTGGTTAAAATATGTTTGATCAATTTTAAAACCGATCCATCAAAACAGACTGAATGCTCACCCCAACTTGTATGCAATGTAAAAGTGAGTCTTAGTAGCTTCTTCCTCTAGAGCCCTTGGTGAGCTCCCTTCAAAACTACATTCATAATGCCTTCTTATTCTCTTGAATAATGCTATCATCTTTTATTCATGTCATCATTCATATTCTATGGGTAAACCCACATTCCATAATAAAAGGATAAATTCAATGAACTGTATATTTAGGAAGCACTAGTACTTGATCAGAGAGCACGAGCTCCCCATTCCATTACCTACCATTTTTAAAGCAAAGTAGTCGTCAATTGGATGGATGATAATCAGATGGTGCGGGTAATATGTTGAGTTAGTAAACGTTACCAAGCCGGGAAAAGGGAAAGCAAAGAAACTGTTATTGCCTTAAATTGCATTACAAGAAATACCCATTGGCTTAGGCCATCATAACAAAAAAAATAAACATTTACTGGTTCTTTTTCTAATAAACTTGTGCCGGTAATAAAGAAAACATTAAAAACAAAAAACATTCTGAATTAACTGAGATTAATTTCTGCAAGAAGCTACAGAATTCAATCAAACAGTCCCCCATCTCCAGAATAAGACTGCATACCAGGTTAGAACATTTTTTTTTCAAAACATTAGCAGNTAAGTGATTGATCGATCGGCTAACTGAAGAGTTACAGTAGTAGGGGAAATCTCTCCTAAATCTAAACGTTTATAAATCAATAAAGGCATAAGATTGATACTCACTCCTAAATCACAAAATGCTTTTCCGTAAAAATTTTCACCAATTACATAAGGTATAGTAAAACTTTTAATTTTTTAGGAAGTTTTTTCTGAATAATAACGTTACACTCTTCACTAAGTGCAACGGTCTAATGATCTGCAAACTTCCTTTTCTTGTTTAGTATATCTTTCATAAAGTTCACATAACTTGACATTTGTTCCAAAGCCTCAATGAAAGGAATGTTTATCATTATTTTTTAAGGATTTCTAAAAATTTTGTAAATTGTTTGTCTTTATTCTTCTGCTTAAGTCATCGATGAAACAGAGGTAATGGTTTTTCTAGGGAACTTGTGTTTGTTTCTTTTCATTATGCTAGTTTTCCATCACTTCCTTCACATGATTAACTTCAATTTCTCTTTGGATTCTTGTTTCAACTTCTTTTTCACTTCGTAATTGAATAACTTTAATTTGCTCCTTTTGATCTTGGGGATTAACTTCCACAGTGCTTGGAAGATTTCCTGAAGGTTTTATTACTAAGTGCAGTAGCAATATGTCCTAATTGATTTTCAAAATTTTTAATAGCAGCACATTGATTTTGTATTTGATTTCCCATATTCAACGTTACCTCTTCCATCATCAACTTTTTTTCCTTAACTTGTGGGTTAGGGTTAGAGTTAAATCCAGAAGGATAAAAAGGTCGATAATTAGGATTTCCTTGATTATTTAAATTTCCTGAGGAGTTCATTGAATTGTTATAATTATTTCAACTAAAATTAGGGTGACTTTTCCATCTAGGGTTGTAATAGTTAGAATAGGGATTATTATTTTGATTAATAATAGCATTCAAAGTTTCATAAGATCATTGAGTATCAATTATTTATCATAGTGAATTTTCCTCTAATACTGGTGGTATCTGAGAATAGTTCACTCAAATTTGATCAATCTTTTTTGATATAGTAGCAATTTGAGAGGCTAAAATAGACATTGCATCAGATTCATGAATACTAGCTACTCTCTTAGGATTTACCCGTTCAGAGGGCCATTGAAAATTTTTAGTAGTCATTTTTTTTGTTAAAGAGTGTGCTTCATCGAAAAGTTTTGACATTAAAGATCCACCTACAATAGCTTCTGTAATAGATCTAAGTGATACTAATAATCTATTGTAAAAAGTTTGAATTATTAACCAATCTGATAAAGCATGGTGTGGACATCTTTTAAGGAGATCCTTAAATCTTTCTCAGGCTTCATATATCAATTCGCATTCAAACTGACAAAAAGATGTAATATCATTTCTAAGCTCAGTGGTTTTCGATGTTGGAAAATATTTAGCCAAGAATTTTTGTGTTAATTCTCCCAATTTCTGATAGATCCAGTTGCTAATGAATTTAACCAAGCTTTGACTTTATCCCTTACTGAAAAAGAAAACAGTCTAAGCCTAACAACATCACTAGACACTCCGTCATATTTAAAAGTAGCACAAATTTCAAAAAAACTAGCAAGATGTAAGTTAGGATCTTCAGTAAGTGTTCCTCCAAACTGATTTATTTGTACCATTAGGATAATAGCCAGTTTACGCTCAAATGAATTAACAACAACATCAGGATTTTGAATAGTTAAGTGAAGTTCATTTGTTGTTGGGTTAGTATAATATTTTAAAGGTGTTTGTTGATTTTTATTTATTTGATTATCTAAGTTATTTGCCATGTTGTTCAAAATTTTAATTTATTTTTTATTATTTTCAAATTTTTCTAGTAATACATTCTAATTCTGAATCATAGAGTACTGAAGCTTCAGATCCAATATTTTGCATAAACAAATTTAATAATCAAAGANAGTTGAAAATTAACTTCTATATTTTTCTTAAATCTATTTGAGTCCAAGGAACCCAGAGAAACAAATTTCATATTTTTGTGATTTATATTTTATTTATCGTAATTATTTTAGTGCAAAATTATGGGAAATTTATTTTTAAGCCTTTAAAAATCTATAACTTTATTTTAAAAATTTAGAAAAAAATATTTTAATTGATCCTAAGCAACTAGAGAACCAATTCTGACATTTTGGGGCATTTTTCAATTTTGGTGATTTTTATCTTTTTTTTAATTATTTTTAATTATTTAAATTTGAAATATAACTTAAAAATCAAATATTTATTTTAACTTCTATTTTATTTTTCTTAAGCTCCCCTGGTCACAAGGGACTCCCAAAACCATTTTTGTAATTTTATTAATTATATTTTAATTATTTTAATGCAAAAAAGTCATTTTACTTAGAAAATCAAGTTTGGTGGTAAGTATACTTCATAAAGGTTTCAAGGTTTTATAGTGGGTTAAAATGATCATTTTTTTTTACAGTGGGGGCCTAACTTTGTGATTTTTTCTATTTATATTTTAAATATCTAATTTTTATTTCATTTTAAGGACTTAAATACATAAAGTGATGTGTTTAATTATTTAAATCTAATTTATATTTTTTCTAGGGTCCTCTGATCACTGTGAACCTACCAAAACAAGTTTTATATATTTTTTATTTATATTTTAATTTTTATAAATTTTTAAATAAATTGGGGTGATTTATTTTTAAAATTAGGGCTTCCATTCTTAGAGGTGTTTTCTGACTTTGAAAAAGTTAGAGAACACTCTTAATTATAGGAGGTTTAAACCCCCAAAAGCTTAAGCCATGGTGATTAATATTTAATGACTTATGATTTAATTAATTTTTTGAGTATTTAATTAATTAAAAATAAAATATAAATCAAATAATTTTTATTTTTATTCCACATTATTCTTCTCTATTCATTGAGCAAGACAGTATTTTTATTTTATTTTTAGCATTTTTCTACACAGAGATATGAATTTTTGAAATTAACTAAATTAAATAAGTCATTTAAATCCTAATTTTCTACTTATCCGACTCGACACCACCTCAAAACGCGACGGCTCCGAACTGCTACGCGACGGCTCTGAACTACTACGCGGTGCTTCGCCATTTGAGGTCGCCATCTGACTCAACTGCCACGTGACCCACACTTTATGTTTCATCCATTCGTCCGACGCAATCTAATTTGTCTCTCTAATACATGCACGATCGGATGACCCTTTGTCATCATCTCCAATGGCCCTAAACTGTAAACCGTTTGTTTTCTAAACCTAGTTTCTTTCTCGATTCTCAAGCAAATCACATGGGGTTTATTTCTAAAGCTTCGTCTACTCAAGGCGAACCTATCTATATGGTTAATCAAGTATGAAATACATTTTTTTCTTCACAAATGATCAAACCGAGCTTGGTTTGGGGGAAAATGGTCCATACCTTAGTCCAAGAGGTGTATCCTCAATTGGATTTGTTCCTGAGCTTTGTTGTGAGCTGGCGAACCTCCCCTAATTGTCAATTTGAACTGAGATTGATTTCAAGTAAGCAATTGACCAGAGAGTGATTCAGGCTTAGTCTAGGGCTATGTTAGAGTGTTCAAAATGAAGGGGCTTTAGTTGGAGAAGTCTTCTTTAGCTCTGGTGAAGCTCATGGGATAGTTAATTTGGAGTATGGACGTACTTGGTGGCATGACCGTTAAAATGCCTGAACTTCAGTGGTGAAATTAGGGTTTTATAGCGGAGATGTGGGGCTAAAAATGGTTCGGATTGGCTTCTTATGATTACAAAGAGGTCTGATGAGAGTTTGATAGAGTTTTGTTAAGGTTTTGATCATCATCCCCCTTTGGCCGTGGAGGGTGTTCTATTTATAGAGGAGGCCATGAATGCCATCAGGGCATGTGACCAAAGGAAAATATGTTGAGATTTTCATACATATTTTACACTGATTTTGATGATATTGCTCTTTAAAGGAAGGTATTTTGCATGTTTTTGATTTCAGGTACAAGAAATGGACTTTTGGAGAAAAAGAAACAAAAACGGTGTAATTTGGAGCAAAAACGAGTAAGAAATAAAATTTTGCCTTGTCACCTTGCAATAAATCTTTCATTGCTTAATCTCTTTTATACTTTTTGCATATTTTTGAATGAGATTATAATTTAAAGGAAGGTTGTTTTCATGCTTGTTTTGTAGGGCTACCTGTTAGGAACACAACGCCACTGAAATGGGGCGAAACGGAGCTAAAACGGAGCCAAACGGAGCAAAACGATGGAGTTGCGCAGGCTGTTCGCTAACGGCTCCCAAAACGGCGCCGATGGTGAGATTTATCCGAGAAGACCAAAAAATGGTAGAAAAGCTCGCCGACAGCGCCCTCAAGCCCGCCGACGGCGCCCGGGACGACTATGGACTGACTTTTGGCGGTTATGGGCCCAAATTCAACGTATTTGGACGCTTTTTGAAAGGATTCTTGTGGCAACTCTTCAAACTTCGTCCCTAAACTTTAAAAGAATGAATTTAGGTTAGAAAAAGTGGGGGGTTTTTTGTGAGAGGAATATTTGGAAAAGTGTGGAACTACACTTTAAAAGAACGAATTTAGGTTAGAAAAAGTGGGTTTTTTGTGAGAGGAATGTTAGGAAAAGTGTGGAGAATATTTAGGTTTTTAGAATAGGAGTAGAAATGTAGATTTCTACCCTTTTGGAGAGATTGGAGAGGAGATTTTGATAGAATTTGTAAGGAGATGTTCTAGCATTGCATGTATCGGCGGGAGACTTTGTGGGAGAGATATTCGCCTTTCTTTCAAAGGGAAAAAACTAAGTATTGTGTTCTTCATTATCTTTTGATTTTGGTAAACACTTATCTAGTGGATTTGCTTTGGTTAAATGAAGTTTCTGTTGTGTTTTCTTCGTGTTTTGTGATGGGCTTCTCTTACTCTCTCTTCTTGTTTGAAAATAATGGTATGAGAAGATTATGCCGTTGTTTTTNATTAGTTGGACTTAGTGACCAATCCAAACACCATGAAACCACCTAAATCAAGCCATGGACTAAAGGTCCCCCAAATCAAGGGATATTATTTTCAAAAATGCATGTGCTTAAGATATCCTTACCAAAATTAGGTATCATTGCACTAAATTGCTGTGACATATTCCTCTGGGTTCCCTGAGCTCCTAGCCACCTCCTCCTGGCTGGCCGGCCAGCTTAGTGGATGGAAAAACTCAAAACCGAGAGCCACCCCCATGGAACCTCACCCAAATGAAACCGAGAGGTCAGCTCGATCAAACCAATTGATAGAGCTCCTCTGCCCTCAACATAAGTACCACAATGCACTCAAGCTTATGCTCTGGGAGCCACCCCCATGTCCATTTTTATAAAAACTCACCTCCACGGCCATGGGAGCTGTGCTGAAATTTCTTTAGTGAGGCCTCTCCAAACTTCACACAGAGCTTCCCTAAGATCCCCTTAATGCATTCCAACCATTTTCCCTCACCAATTCCCATTGTCGGAGCTCAATTTTGAGCTTGGAACCTTGTCAAAAACCAGGACAGAGCTCATTACTTCTTCACACTCTACCAAACTCAAATTAGCTCTACCCACACCTTCACAACCAAGAAAGAAGCCAAAGCCCCATAAAATCGCCCTCCACAAAGCCTCTACCATAGCTCTAGACCAACACTCAAATCCGGTCGTGATCAAATTAATACCTAGGCCTTACACCAAGGCCAGAGACTCAATCCTTAGTCTCTTTGGATCATAACGAATGTGCCAAGACCCTTTGATTTAAGCTTCACTTCTCAGAGCAAAGGTATAAAACCTCACCTCATCCCGAGCCTATTTTGATTCTCCATTTAATTAGGCTTAATTTAATTTCATGATTACCGTATGGATGTGTTTGTCTCATTTAGACGAGTCCATAAGACCAAACCCCAAGGTGATTTAGTTGAGTATAGGCTGAGATCTTAGAGTTTTAGTGTGGACGGTCACGGGATCATTTTATCGGGGACGATGATGGGGAGTCGTTTGATTGAGCCTGTATCAAATGGATGGAGGAGATCGAGTCGGACAGCGCTTCGGGACATAAACCGCTGGTCGAGTCAGCAGCTACGTGGACAGCGGCGTCCAAGCAGAGCGTACCACGTATGCCTTCGGAGCTGCTTAGGATTCAGTCACCACGCACGGTTTAAGTAGAAAAAGAGGGCTTTTTCTATTTATTTAAACTCCCTAAACTTCAAAAATCCATAACTTTGTGTTGAAAAATTACAAAAATAAAATAAAAATACCATCTTGCTCAGTAAACAAAGGAGAACAATGTGGAATAAATTTCAAGTCCATTTGATGCATATTTTATTTTTAATTAATTAAACACTATTTTAAATCATTTAATTCTCCATGTATATTGATACATCACTTTGGCTTAAAATTTTGGCATGTTGTAACCTCTGTTAAGGGAAATATCCACTGATTTTTCTAAAGTCAGAGGAGATTCTTAGACAAAGATCCATATTTTTCAAGTTTTTGCACATTATTTCCTTAAGATAATCATGGAAATTAGCATGTTGATTAGAAAATTCTAAGAAAATTCTGGAAGGTCCACCATGACTAGAGAAGCTTTTGGAAATAATTTTATGGGTCGAGTCATTTAAAATGTCATAAATTTTACAAATACTAAATCATTTAGATAATTAATTTTGAAAAATATAAATATTTAAATGACTTGATTTTTTATCTTCACTTTGGTTCCTGATCCAGAGAACTCAGCATAAAAATTTCATAATATTTTGAGTACACTTGATAACTCAAGTTGATTTTTAAATATAAATACCACTTTTGACACCTAAATGATTTTTTAAAAATTAAAATATAACTCAAAAAATTATGAAACTTAGTTTTTTAAGTTCTCTGTGATCATAAAAAGAAAATAATATTTATAATAAAAACTTGATTTTTAGCCTATTTTAAATTATTAAAATAATTAAAAATTCATAAGAAACACAAAAATAATAAAATTCATGAAAATGTTCTAAATTGCTTCCTAATCACTTAGGAACAATTAGAATATTTTTCCTGATTTTCTAGAAATGTTCTAAATTGCTTCCTAATCACTTAGGAACAATTAGAATATTTTTTCTGATTTTCTAAGTAAGGATATTGAATTTGAAAGCTTAAAAATAATTTTTTTAAAAGGCTAAAAATGAGTTTCCACTAAAATAATTCCAATAAATCAAGAAAAATTAGAGAAATNGAAGCCATGAAAATGTTTAAGAAATTGTGATGATCTTTTCACTTCGATCTTAATTTACCTTCAATCTAACCAATTGATTTGTTAAAATATGTTGAGTTTTACAACTAAAGTGGAGATTACATCCAATATTTAGGGAGGTCAAAGCCCTTGGAAGTTGGGTGCAAATAATAGGGAAATAATATTATCGGGCGTAGAATTAAAGATTTTAGAGTGACAGACTAAAATCCTGAATTCGGTCCTAACGTTTGGGTGCTGAAGTGTAGATGTTAGCCCTCATGTGAGGGGAACGTGGGAGATCCGAAGTGAGAGTCGATATCCTCCCATCCTAGCCACAGATTCAGTAAACAAGCGTAGGATTAGTCAATGTTCTTTATGCCTGGACCAAAGGGTAAAGAATAGGTATGCTCCTATTTGACACAATATAAATTGAACTAATTCACTTTAT